>JAHWXV010011037.1:0-17596 GCA_024586415.1 Phrixothrix hirtus | reverse complement strand
TGTTATAAATAACCTAAACGATGACAACTTTGAATCGTCAATTCTTTGTAAGGCGTAAGTAGTAGGGCCTGGAGCTGGTCTAAGTAGATTAGCTGCCCTGGAAGCGCGATAACCAAGATAAAAATTCACCAACAATAAAATATGTATGTATTTACCTTATATGAGAAGTTTTTGGGATTATTCGAGACCATTCAGTTCCATTACGAGATATAAAATTATCGTTATCCTGAATTGTACTGCTAGTTAGTTGTTGTTGATCGTCAACTTCTAACTCATCCGGTTCGTCACTAACTATTGAAATATTATCCTCTTCATCAGAGTCTTCCACATTACTAAAGTCATCTATCTCACAACTGTCACTTTCATACAACAAAGGTTCTAGTTCAGCATCACTCAAACCACGCTGTGCCATGTTTATTACACCAAAGTTCACAAGTAAATGAAAGCGAATTAAATGTAGAAGTTAGGGGAAACCCCTAAATATATCAAACAGCAATACACAAAATAAAGGGAAGTCTCCAAAGACGATAGTAGCTCTATTCACGCCCATTACGATTTGATTTACGACAATAACAAAAAAGGGTCAAACAGACCCATATACCAAATATGTAGCTCATCAAGTTTAATACAAAAAATTTTACGAATTATATGAAATTTGAAAGAAATAAATTGTTGAGCGTGTTTGAAGATTACGTGTAATGTCAAGTCAAAATTTTAAATACTTTCGAAGTTATACCTAATAATAAAATAAAAACGGGTCAGTTTGACCCATAGGGAACAGGAAGGTTAAATGGGTGTGGCGAGTAGTTGCATTAATGAATCTTGTTATGATAAACTGTGACCTTACGATTTATTTAAATGCATTTGTAGGATGATAATTATTTACATTTTTGCTCGTCCAGGTAGGTTGCTATGAGGGTGGATTCATTCGGAAGATTCGACTAGATGTAGAACTTATCATATGTATCTACACGGATTAGATTTTAAATAATAAGGTACTAAACCTTCGAAAATCATATATTGTTCTAATAACATAAATAAATGGTTATTTACAGGATTACTTCTAGACTATGTACAAAATAATAATGGAAGAACTGAATAATTATATGAATGCTATTTACATTAAAAACAAGAACAAATAATTGGATTATGTAGTTCTAGATTGAATCATCATATTTAATTTCTTATTACAGTAGACAATCAGTTTGTCATAATTGAAGACATAAGTAGAGGAAGGATTCATGACACAAATCATTTATTTTGAGAAAACAACCTCCAAAGTTATTTAATCAATACTTTTTTATGTTACAATAAATTAAAACGAATTGAATGTTTTTTAATAAACCTTTATTACAGAATTTTAGTTACATACAGGAAAAAGAAAATATGTGTCAACTTTGGACCAAAAGCAAAACAAAAATCACATATATCCTTTATCAACTAAGATAATACAAAATATGAGAATGTAATAAGTAGAATAAGGGTTTACATGGCATTTTAAGACATTTTTAAAGTTTTATGTTGACATTCTTGTAGCTTTTCCGGTTTTGAACTGGGAGCTTACATTTTCGGAAATAATGTTTTCAAAAAATGTTTGAACTCTTCATCAACGAAGCCTATTTGGTCTTGTAAATTAGAAAGTTTTTCGTCGGTCACCTTGTTTTTCTTTTCTATAATATATGTCAAAGTGTAATTTGCTGACCCGAGTTTTTGGCATCTTGATTTCAGTATGTCTGCCTCTAAAAATGGTGTGTGTTCATCTAAAGTATTTTTGTATGAATGTGATCCGTGTTTAGCAACACGTGTCCATTTGATCCCATCTCGGAAAGGTACCGGTTCACCTAAAATATTTTTTTTCTGTTAATCAGATGAAGTTTTTCAGATATCTCATCAATAGCTTTGAAGTGATGATACATATTAAACACTACTGAATTTTTGACACTAGCATATTTTATTATTGTTCGGTATGTCCCTGGGATGTGAATATTTTCATAATTCCGTAATACTTTTTCAATCTGGCCGAAGTCTCTAGCTGAGTCCAGGTATGAGTGGCCCACTTCTGGGAATTTATGATAAATGGTTTGACAATATCCTTTAGATATAAAATTTTGGCAAAGTGCAACCAAATTATAATTCTTATTCTGGCCACTACAGGAATCTGACCATTTGGTGAGATGCTTAATACTGTTATTTCTGGCAGCATTGAGTAGTTGAATGAATGTATGCAGGGAACTGCCTATTCTAAGCTACCTTTAGCAGAAATATTCTCTCTCCATGTAAAAAATAATGCTTTTTCCATAGATTTTGAAACAGTGTGAATACTCAAGTTATAATACCGGCGTTGCCTCAAATAGAACTCTTTGGATTTAGACAACTTTGGCAGAGGCATGGTCTCCTGTAAATCCATTGTGAGGTAAACTGTATTATCATTTGTTTGAACAAAATTTCCGTCTTCTTTTTGTTGCTCAAAGCATACGTATAGTTCTCCTTATGTTCTGTGTTATCTAGTCCAGCGTAACAGGTACTACAAGGGTTACTTTTGGGTTGCCCAAAGGATAGGTTAAAGCGAGTTGAAAAGATACTGCTGTAACTGCATTTTTTTATAAAATATTTTTCTGAAAGGTTTTGCTCCTTGAACCATTCAATATATAAATTTTACATTATTGTTAAGTTTAACAATGGCGATAAATATTTTTTATTCAAATTTCTATTCCTTGAGTAATGTGATTTGTCCACCGGAAGCTTTTCTTTTTGAGAAACAAGACAGTTTATTACTTCATCTTGAATTTTGTGTGGCATGTTCTGATGAAAATATTGCTTGTCAGGTCATGGTGCCGATGTTCCACTTTTAAGTTTATTCTGTATCTTTTTAAATATACAGAGAACATTGTTAAAAACTTTGAAAACTTTTTGATTATACGTAATCGTATACTTAAAAGAAAATGATTTTGATTTTTTAATGTTTTTGCGATGACGTTGAATAGGTAGAATTAAAATTCTTTTAAAGAGAAGTGCATTTTTTGAGTTTTGATCTAGCTGGTAAAACCTGTTGAATATTGTTGTTCTAGCTTCTTCGTCAAAAGTTTCGTTGATATTGTGAATGCATTTCTCTTTCTGGCACAGAGTACCTAATTCAATTTTTTTTGTAGAATTAAGTTTTCCGTTTAGTTAATATAACTTTCACCTTTTTGTCTCGCCTTGGCTGCTTTATATCTTTTCCAGTTGCCTAAGTTCTTTTGTTACCTGCTAGATGTCTTCTTGGGCAGCTAAAATATGTTTCTTTTTAATTATTATATTAGGTTGAATTACGGACAGATGGCGTAACTGAATTTACTGTCTGTAGTATTACTTAGTGTATCTCGTTATGGGGTGTGATCTCACTAGTAATTAATTCTAGATATCACAAAAGAGGCTGGGATGCTTTTTGAGGTTGTATAATAATCGAGTCGTGTCTAGTGTCACATACATTAGCACGGTTTGCAACGGCCTAGGAATTATGCTCTCCTGATAAGATTTCCTTGTCGCCTATATGCGTCAGTGGCACCAATCCTCGCGACTAAGATTTGTGTCCCCTGATTCGTAAAAAGTACCCACCTAATAAATTATACTCCCGTAGCCTTAGCGACTGAGGGTGCAACGCATGTCGGTTCTCCTAAATTTGATGGACGCTCTCATGACATTCTAGTTATTCGAGTAACTAGACGGACATGAACGCTTTCAGGGTTGGCCTATTAACAGATCGTGGTCGGTGAAGACGGCAATAATTACAAACTTCGAAGTGTAAGCCAGGTTTTTGATCAAAGTTTTATAATTGAATTCAAAGGTTGAATAATTATTAACACCGCTCTACGAGACCATATTCAAATACCTTCGATTCAAAAGCTTTGCATAAAGTACTTCAGAGATGAGAAACTTGCTTTATCGCTATCCTTGAAAAGGCAGATGTGTAGTTTTTCTTCAAAGCGCTAGTCTGTCGGCTACGCAAGGTATAATTTCAACCATTCGATTTCATCCATTTGAATTGTGAATACATAAACTGTTTTAGTTAAAAACTGTAAATTCTGTTGGTGTTAGGATTGAAAAATGTTAATACAACGGGCGAGGATTTATTTTATCTTTTGGCAATTGAATTTAATTTACATTCATATCTTATTTATAGTTTTTATGTGGGTATAACTTTTTTGTGTCCGAATTAGTAAATCAATGAACATGCGACCCCGCGAAGGCCACTTATAAATTGATCTCGGGATAATAGCATAGAAGATATTATCCTGCCGGCACCCTTTGGTATAGATTCGTCCAATTAGTTATTATGTATGCAATTTGGGTGAGATTCATACCAATTTTATATCGTTAAAGAAAGATACAAGAAAGATGAATTTGTAGCCGTCCTTGAAATTTCGATATATCTCTTACGAAGAATGTTAGGATATCATTCATGTTACCTTTTTTGATCTTCTCTAGTACATGCTTGATTTCTGATATAAGCGGACAACATCCGAATTTTCCAATTTTATTCTTCAGTTAACCCCTAATATTACCCTAGAATGTTTTGCCTGAAGACAACTGGAGAATTTATCTTATTAAATACTAAATATGTGCAAAATGTAAAGCGTATATTTCAAATTTTCCAATATGGAAGGTGCGTAGGCAGGCAGGCAAATAGACGTACGAACTCATAATTTGTTTCGCTCTAACTCGATTTTTTCGATCTTTTATTGCATTTTATGGAATTATACTGAATTAAATCTTTGAAAGTCTTTCCTCTAGGCCACACTTCTATTCACTTTTTAATGTGAAACTAAGGAAACAGATTGAAATGAAACGGGCATAAATAACGTGCTAGTTACTCCTTTATTTTGTACAATTGAGAATTAATTTTTAAAAATAGATGAAGATACTAGAAATTTGAATTGGTTTGGGTTGTTAATTTTTATTTCATTAAAATCAAAATTAATAAATATGTACTACAGCTTGGGATCAAAAATGGAAATCAAATAGAAACCTATAAATGCAGAAAAAATTAATAAAAAATTTAAAATAGAGATTGGGAGATGCGCATGTTAGACGCCCGTTACAAAATAAATTACAGGTTCAAAAGAAATGTTACAAGATTTAGAGGATGAAGCAAGCGCATACTCGCTTCAAGTGACTTCACCGAATTTAGTATAATCCACTGTGTTAACGAAATTTTGCCACTAAATTTGAAAAATATCGCCTAATGTATTTTTAATTTAGTAGTGAAATAACAATGACTTTTTAGGAAACCTCTGCCTTTTGGAAAACTAGTTGGTCTAGACACTATATAAAAATATACAATGTGGTGACTTTAACTGGAATAAATTCAATAACTTGATCTTTGGAAACGTTTTCGCAAAAAAAGGTTCAAGAGCTGTGCTGATTGAAACAGTTGAACTTTTGCTGAAGGTAACAAAAATTTTTATGACGTCATCATTTTCCACGTTATGATGTCATCGATAATTCTTCTAAATTGAATGCTCTGTATATTTTCCAAATATTGAATACAGATTTTCATTACGAATAAAATGGTACTTTAACAAAAGCAAAAATTTGGGAAAAAAACGAAATTTTTAAAAATAAGTTTTAATATAAAAGATGCTCAAAATATACATCTGTTACGTTTTGTAAAATTTCTGGGTATATTCGTCGACCTTCTTGCCTTTTGAGTTCGTCTAGCTTTTCTGGTTTCTTCACATACATTTTCCTTTTCAGGTGTCCCCATAAGAAAAATTCATGTGGGGTAAGTTTGGAAGATCGTTCCGGCCACTAAATTGCACCCCTTCTGCCAGTACATGTATTTGGAAAAATTTCTTCCAACTACTGACGTCCGCCATGAACATAATGTGGTGGAACCCCGTCTTGTGGTATCTATATCCTTTCATCTGGCAAATCTGGTTCTAACGGACTCAGATATAAGACACATAAGGCCGGATTCAGTTCGTTTTCAAGAAAGTCTTACTATCTTTCTCCGGTGAAACTGCCATCAAAGAATATAGGCCCTAGCACTTGATTGCCAATTATGGCAGCCCAAATATAAATCTTAAATGGATACTGATTACGAGTTTCCCTCAACCAGTGGGGCTTAACATCAGGCCATTAGCGACAGTTCTGTTTATTAAGATAATCATTTAGAGTGAATATAGTCATCAGAAGAAAGTGCCCATTCCTGAGATACTTGCTTTCCATGAATAGCATGCATAATTGATTCACAAGACTCAACTCTGCAATCTGTAGCATATTCAGTAACTTTTGGACTGCTTGCATTTTGTAAGGTCGTTTGTTAGCACATTTCAATATTTTCAATACAGATTTGTACGAAATAGAATTGTAACGAGCAACTTTCCTGACTGCAGTAACGGGATTCTTTCAAATACCAGTATTACATCTAATTTAGTATATTCATCAATTTTAGAAGGCCTTTGTCTAGGAACATCTCTAACACGCCCAACTTCTCGGAATCTCTTTTCAATTTTGCTAATCGTACCTTGATTAGTAGGTGCTAAATCTGGGTACCTTTGTCTAAATAAATCGACAACATCCAGTTGAGTTCTACTTCTATCTACATAACTAATCATTATTAATTTTTTAATTTTGTGAGACTCTGATAAGTAAGGCATCGTCTTAAAAGTTTGAACCAAGCAGTAATAGGCTCAACTTCTCTCCGACAGTGACAACACAAGATACTAAATATATGAACGAACACCGCTACAGAAAACTGCCCATAGCCAACTTTAGTCGAAAGATCATATTCGGAAACTATTCGTTATAGAGGTATTAGTGATATACCGTTTTATTCGCAATCAAAATCTGTATTGGATATTTGGAAAATATACAGGGCATTCCATTTAAAAAATAATCAATGACGTCATAACTTAAGAAATGGTGATGTCACAAACATTTTGCGAGGCAAGCATTCTTAATTTTTGTAGAAACCCATAGCATAATCTCCAAACCGTAAACAAGGTCACCGTCCAAACGCATACCAAAGATCATATAAAAAATTATAATCAACCCAAAGTATAAATTAGTATCTACAATATAGGATTGAAGGCAAGTTAAATTTGTTTGCCATCAGGGTAACGGCTAACTGTTGTGCAATTGGTATTGTTATTGTATGACCCTTTGAGTTGTATAAAAATTTTTTAAACAATTACACAATTAGTAAGGTAGGTAAATTTCGGGCTAAAATCCTCTCTACCAGTTATAAACGTAGCAGAGCTAACACGTTGTTTTGTAATTACTTATTCAAAAAGGATATGTTCTTGGAAGGCTTTTCAATGAGAAATTATTTTAATTTCTGTATAATTTACTTACATTTAAATGTATAGAAAATTAAACGTAACTCGCAGTTGGTTTATCTTTTTTAAATTCACCTTTATGACCAGAAACTTCATCCGAATTAGTATATCAAAAGGACATTAATACATAGGAATTAATTTCATTTGTCTGTTCTATACCTTTAGTTAAGTATTATATAGGGAGAAAATATAGATTACCAAAGATATACCCAATTCCAGACAATTCGACTTAGATATAAGATATTATACAATTTGAATCACAGTAAAACTGATTTAATATTAATTTTAGTTTTTATAAATTATTTGATTCGTCTCCATCATCACTGATATCCGATCTTATTTATGTCCTAGCTAATTATTCCATAAGGTTTTGTTCTCTTATATACTCCAGTATTGAATTACTTTATTTATTATCAACGAAAACGAAGTTTTGAATATCACTATTTGAAATTAAAACAAATCGCAGGTCAGAAAGCTGTATTTTAAGACGAACTAATTACTTTAGTTATTGGTGCATTTAAAAAAATAGCAGATGTATGCAAATTTTATTAAACCTGGTGACTTATAATAATGTATTTATAGCGGAAAATTGATGGTATTCTGTTTATGTGCTATTAACAGCTTATCTAAGCATCATTAATCTACATTTAATTTCTGAATGCTTCATTTCAATTACTTTAAGCAAGAAAGTGAATTAATTGTTGCAACATGACATTATACAATATACCTAATAGGAATTACATAATAAATCAATCCTTTAAAGGTAAATATAATGATCGAAGTTTTGTCGACATTACATGACTTCAGTTGTTTCTATTTAAAGAAGGTAATATCAATAATGTGACTGCAAGCTTTCCCTGAACTTGTTAAGTATAACATAGTTGCTTTCATTTTGGTATCTTTATCGATCGCTACAGTTTATTTAGTTCGATAAAAACTGAATTTAATGCCAGCTAATATCTATTAAGAAATACTGCTCCAAGTATGTGTACTGAATACAAAAGTTATAAAATCTAGTACTTATCCATAGGTATTGAAGATCTCTAAAGTAATTCGAAATCCCTAAGCGTAACTTTGAAAATAAGCTAAATGTTTTAAACAAAAAAAATCAAAGTTCCTTTTATTTGGAACAAACCCAAATATACAAATAATTCCTACCAGTTTCAATTTAAATCAAACAAATTGACAAAACCTGCAATAAGCCATATTGTAAAAATATTTGCTGAAATCTTTTCAGAAGGCTTATGCACAGCACCAGCTTTTGTTACCAGAATAAAGCTTTTCATTGTGTATTTTAATTGACAAAATGGTTAACCAACATAGGATAGAACACATCAAATCATATCCTACGAAGATTACAGTATACCGTTGTTGAATATAGTTCAGTTCATCAAGTGGCAAAGCCGTTCGAAAAAAATTCCCCAAGAAGTGCTCTGTGACCTATACTGTTTATCATTTATATCAATGACATTGAAAAATGTGATCTTAATATTGGTATAACTGTTTTTGATGAATATTGTACAAGGATCGCACTGTATGTTTCTGAATGTGGCAGCACTGCAAATAATTATTTACAAATTTGAGGTTAGTTTAATGTGTCAATTGTTTGCGAATAAGTTGCACCATATTTGAAGTCAATCAGCGCGATTCTAATTCATATGCTTTAACTCTCATATTAGAGCTTTTGCGTTAATTTCACGTAAATGCTATTCCAGTTGACATACTTATATATTAACGCCTGCTTTAACTGTCAAATTAAAGCAGTTCATTAAATTTGTTCAAGTGCTATTCTACCACTTTAAGTATCAAGGTCAAATACGTTAAAAGTAACAGTTGAAGCTTTAATTTTAAAGTAACCGCATTGGCGTCCTTTAACAGAACAACAATAAACAGAATGGAATTTGTAATTAATCATCTATTTGCCGATGCACTGCAAAAAATACAACAAATGTAAGATTTTAATTGATATGTGGATTGTTTTAAATTAAGAATTGTAAGAAATGAAATGAATTAAAATTAGAAAGCGGAGAATTAGGGATCATCAGAATCCATTTGACACGCCCAACTATATTTTTAGAAAAGCTTTTTGGTTTGAAAAAAATTTCGTGCAAGAATTAATAATATGATTAGTCCATTACTAAATCAAGGAACTTATAAGAATAACGTTTCCAATAAACTAACGTATGTACTTGTATATTAATAATTTGTATGTAATATGTGCATCCAGGAAAATTTCAAATAATAATACTAAAATCCGAAAACGTAGGTACTACCTTTATTATGTTTCATAAATATATCTTTGTAGATATTTCAAATAAATTTTAGAATATGTATAAATAAAACTAAAAATTAAACGAAATCCAAATATGTGCTTACTTTCCGGCATATTTTAAAAAAGTAAGGTTAAACGCTTAAGGAATGACTATTACCAACGTAAGTTTGAATTATATTTAAAGCAAAATCGTTAAGTTCCGAATATTTCAGATGTCATTAGAGACTCTCAATTTAGAATAGCAGTTTCACCATAAATGGTTAAAATAAATCTTTAATATACAAATAACGCAAAGATCTGGAATTAGAATCGCACTCATTATCTGCTTTGAGTAAGTTGTGACAATTTTTTGAAAAGTTAAAGTTTGGCTTAAAATGGAAGTAACGCAGGAACATTTTCGTGCCATGATTTTGTATGATTTTCGTTCGGGTTTAACTTTTAATGAAACATTCGCTCGTTTGCAAGATGCATTTTCGTGAGAAGCTTCAGGTTGGGCGATCGTGTTTAATTGGTATAAAGATTTCCAACGAGGGAAATCATGACTTGAGGTAGAAAATTGTGAAGGCCGTCCGATTACTGCAACGACTTCAAATCACATTGATGCTGCTAGTCGCATGATTGAAGAAGATCGCCGGGTGACCTATAATGAAATTCGTACATCTCTTGGAATTGGAATTACTGCAATTTAAACAATTCTTCACAGACATTTAAGTGTGAAAAAGTGTGTTGTTGCTGAATACCATATCGTTCAACAGAGAAAAAACAGCGAGGGTCGACTGGTGCCTAGAAGACAGAACAATAGCATGAATATACGTCTAAGGCAGTTTACAATATCCTTACAGGCGAGGAAACCTGGATCTGCCGCTATAATCCATTAACTAAGCAGCAATCTCCCTAATGGATGTTTCAAAGTAAAATGCGGCCCACAAAAGTGAAACAATCACGAAGTTGTGCTAAACAAATGATTGCTTTTTTCTTCAGTCGCACTGGTTACATTTGCTCCGTTACTCTTGAGAATAAGGAAACAATTACTGCAGATTGGTATACCACAATTTGCTTGCGACTATGTTCTCAAAAGTGCAGAAAAAACAAATTGTTCTGCATCATGACAATGCTCCAGTACGTGCTACAAAGTTGACAACAGAGCTTCTTCGACCTGCTGGAATCAAGTTAATGCCACATCCACCTTATAGGCCCAATTTAGCTCCATGCAATTTCTTCTTCTATTCAACTATTAAGAAGAAATTACGTGGAACCTATTTTACAACACCAGAAGACGCTGTAAAGACATTATAGTAGTGAGCTAGGAAGCATATACCTGAGACTAGTATCTAATCAAAATGGAACAAATTATTATGACTTTTGCTAAAACAATTTCAGAATATGAACCTTTTAATCAGAGAGTTTCTTATTTACTAAATAAATTAATGATCCACGACACGATTATCTGTGGCAAATGAGTAGAAAAAACTTTTATGTGCTTTAAAGATCCATATTATTACGTATTATTGTTAATACTGTATATTTAATTAAATAAATTGAAAGGCGCAATGCTGTTTTGCTACGTAACACCAATAAACAATTTATTTATTGATATTGGTTTTGTTAATCTAAATAAAATCAAACTTTTCGGTTATAATTAACAGCAAAAGTAAAACGCCAAATGCCAAATCGAAATTATATAATGCAATAGTACGTCAAGGGCAGAACATGATGTTTTGCAGCCTACAGCGAAGCGAAGCAAGGGACTGGAGCAACTAAATGACTCACAGTAGCTTTTGCATAGTTTTGTATGGCTAAAATGTTCAATATGTTATTTACCGAAACTAATTATAAGTTCAATATAAGTCTTTGATTTATTCTACATTAATTTTAGGATATACATTTGGTACGCCCTGTATATAGGTACTTAAAGTTTCGTTTTGGATGTTTCTGTGTGTGTAGATTAGTAAATAATTCTTTTTCTTATATTAATATTCCATGAATGAAGGTCGAGATCTATTAATAAACTTAATTCCGGAATTCATTAAATTTAGTTTGTTAACCCAATAGGTGTTGCCGTCTAGTGACAGAATTCGAGAACGTAAAATTTGTTTTAAAATTTCGTGTTGGTTAAAAATACATTTTCTTATCTAGCACTTGTGCTTCGACTTTTGTTAAGATACTGACGGGCAAGGTGTCGACTTTTCTTCGTTGCCGTAATGTTGAAACAAGCGTTGTTAATTTGATTACAACGGTAAGAACTATTTAGTGTCTAATCATCAAGTGAGTTAATTCGCTTTGGTCTATTCTTTTTTAGCTTGAGCAGTAGCCTGACTGGCAAGATATATTTTTTTGGTCCTCGATCGCTGTGTGAACATGGACGATCGCTAGTAGCAAAATACAAAAGGGATGATATGCTGATTGGCGTTACTTTGAACTCTGGATACGTATGGGATGGTGACCGACGTATGGAAATTTTAAAGGTCGTAGAAAATCCTATTTTATGCCATTTCGTATAAGTTGCGAGGGCGATGTTTTTAACTTGTCCGATAGCTGCAAGTTCTTGTGAACACAAGTGTTAATTTTCAAATTACGTAGAAAATTTACGTTATGTGTCAATCAACGTTTGCTGCCTACTTGAACTAACTTTATGTTAAATGTAAAATACTTGCGTCGCTTTGCTTACTAAATTTAATTTTCGAATCACCTTAGAGAACATTTAATAGCTTTTCAATAATCGCAAAATAAGAGAAACAAAACTTACTTTACTTTACGGCGTTGAATTATATACACAGTAAATTCTTTGGTTGTATACGAGGCACTCTAGTTTACTTTAGGCAGCATAGGTATGAATTTCTCTAGAGAAAAGGTATGACATGCTTGCTAATTAGTCACTTGTAATACGTAACTCAAAACGTTTTATTTCTTGAACTAGTTTTTTGTTCTTGAAGTCACATTTGCATGATTGGATAGCGTATAATCGTGCGTATTTTTTTATTTAGCTCGAATTAATATTCTACATATTATGTAGTTTAACTGTTATTAGTAAATTACACTGACTCTGTTATTATAATTACTTTGTTTGATAAACACAACATTTTTTTAATTATTTGCATTTATTTTATGTCAACACATCTTATCTTATCTTTTTATGTCATTTGATAGATAGTTCTAGTCTAATTAATTTATATGCAGATGCTAGACTATTTAGAATTGAATTAGAGTTGTACTGTAGTCGCTATAAACGAGGTACCGTCGAATAATTACATGTTAGCTTTGATCTATAAAAAGAATTTCACTTATCCTATTTGAATGTCAATTATAACCTTAACCAGGACAAAAATTCTGTATAGTTCTTTTTATGTTTTTATTTTGTTGATAATTAGTGCTATTGTAACCGATGGATAACATTTTGGGCACTTGAATAAATACCTAATTACTTGTTAAGTTATCTTGTTGTAATTTCACCGAACCTCTTTTTTTTCCTAGTTTACTTTACTTTAGGTTTTGCTTAGGTCTGCTGTTCCGGAGTCTGAGTTCGTGTTGTAAGTAAATTTATCATAAGAGGACATCTTGTCGTTCGGGTGTTCTTTGGGATTTTTATGGTGAACGACTGGCGCCCTATTTGTTCTATACTCTGTTTTGTTTTTACCCTAATTTGTCTTCGACTTAATCCAAACTAAGAGGAGATCAACCGAGAAGTTTTTTTTTGACAGCCGTCTACCTACATCCGTTATACCATACCCCCCTACTCCACCGCTTTACTACTGAGCTAGAATCCGTGGCAAGGGTACAGAATGAGAACAAATGTCAACAAGCATTTCATGGCCATTATCTCCAGAATACTTATCAACTTTTTTGACGAAAGTAAAGGTGGACACGATTTCAATTCTTATGACAAAGTCGAATTTGAATTAATGAAAATTCACAGTCGTACTGCACCAGATCACTTATACATTGCTTCCGTTGTTTGTTAAGCGAGAGACAAGACAATCAGCAAAAATATGTCAAAGTAGTGCTTTATGCTTTTTCACGATTTCAAACCTGTGGTTGGTACGAGTTGGCATCTTGTGCCTTACAAGACAAGAACGATTAACGTGAGGGCAGTGAGGTTTTTAACATTTGCAAAATAATGGATATAATTATAAGCGCTGGAAATATTCACAAAGTTAAAGTTTGACGTGGAATCAGTTGTTGAGAAATCAAGACCACAATAATTCTTTATCTCGAAATGCTAGAAAGTGTATCTGGTCTCCAAACAAAGCGACAAGGTATACGATAAAATCACCGAAACCGTGATTCCGCACGATTGCTCGTATCAATTGATTAGGAGTAATCTTATTTAATTTTAATTAATTAATGAGTTGGTTACAATTAATGACTGGACATATTTATACGCATCCTAGAAGTGCAGTATTTGTAGTAAAATAGAAACCTTAATTCAAATCGAAAGTGTTCACTAAAATTTCCCAAAATAACGCCAATCATGGGCTAAATTACACATATAATCAACTTAAATAAAACCAAATCTAATAGTATCTAAAAATGAATCCCAAGTGTAGCAAATTATACACAAATTATACGGAGCAAAGGTGGATCGTTACAAAATCTTAAATCTAGTTCCAGTTGTGCGGGTAGCAAGAAAAACTATCGGTTTGATGTTTTGTCATTACTGCATTTGCAAAAAATTGGTTTAGCAATTTAGTTAGGCAAAGCGTTTTGTTTTGTTTAAATATTAGATTATTTGCTTATTTTGTAAAAAACTGTAAATAGGAATTACTATTAGAACTAAAAAGGGTAAATTAATTTTTTCAATTTTAATCAAAATTAAAATGTTGCCTGCATTTACATAAAATCTACCAAATTAATGTTGCACCAACCAAATTAAAACAACTATAACAAAATTATAAACAGCAATTATGCTCCACATGCGCGAAATTAATTGGATTACCTGCGAGAAAATACAAAATTTAGCATTAGTTACCCCGTATTACCGTTAAGCACCTTTTAGCTTTAAATGTATTAGAGTGTTTAAATTTTAAGTATTAATTATCTAAAACCCGATTGAAACAAAAATCGCTTCATATTCGCAAGCGTTATCTCACACAGGTTCATTATCTAGTATTGCAATGGAATATATCAGTGGAACCAGTAGTCACTCTATTGAAGAAGAAGTGTTGCAACATGTACACTGCACAACAAATTGAACAACCTCACAGTGAAACAGCAAGCATCATGTTGGTAAGTAGTATTATATTATTTAGGTAAATGCGACAATCCGCAACATGTGCACAAAAACCCACATTATGCTTTTTCTGAAATTTCAAACCAGAGAAATGTTTTGAGTGCATAACTAGTGCTGGCAATCAAGAAATTTGTGAACCACCTCACCGTCATACTATGTTTTTAACATTGGAAGAACACAAAGAGTTGCAAAAAATTGTTGACACAAAAATGTACATAACTTCTAAAGCATGGAAAGAATCAGCGATTATGCAGTAGAAAAGTCAACAATTGCAGCTAATTAAGCAGTTTCAGTTGAATGCCAATATAGAATTTAAATTGTGAAAAGATTTACTATTGTAAAAGGTACGCTAGGTACTGCTTTTGGAATAAAAGTGCAAGAATTTGGTTGAAAATTAAGATTTAGCTAATTTGATCGCGAGATAGATTTAAATCAAAATACAAATTATAATGCTGCCTAGCACAAAGGTATGAATTTGCACAGGCTAATTATCTAGTGCAACCTTTAGCAACAAGTGATAACAGTGCAGATTTTGAAGACTGATGAGAACGATCACAGCGTTGACATCTATACCAACAGAGATTGTTGGAGTATTGTTCATACGACTTGGATCATATGGTAAGTTACTAAAAAAAAAAATCCAAAGCGAACCAAACAGAAAAGCGGAATTGTTAAACACTTTGAGTATTTGGGTATTTGAAACCAAACTTTTAACCATATCTTGTGTTGTAATGTGCCTATATTCCTCATCTAGTTTGCCTTTTGTTAAATAATTAGTTATGTAATTTTAAAGTACAAACTTGATATTGAATTAGGGCATAGTCATATTAATTGAACATATTCAGATTATTTAAAAACATTTCGTTAATTCAATGCTAACACAACATCCTGCATATATATTTCATTTAATCATTATGTAAATAATTACCGAGTTTCAACCGATTATTATGCTAATTTATATATTTAATTTTTAATTTTCTTGTATAAAATAATCTAAGAGTTAAAGATTCTTGATCTAAGTCAACAAAACGTTATTTATGTGGGTTAGGGGATTTGAACTTGGCGTATAAAGAATACGAGTGTTCCAAAACTGATTAGGTAACGTATGTTAGTTTTAGCCATTTATGGAAAATTTCACACTATATTAATTAACTTAATTGCTTTATTTCAACTAGTACGTAGTTTATTTATCTAACGATTGATTTGTATTTATATCCGTTATATTGTGTATAATTTTGATCAAGCTATTCCAAGTAGTTTAGACTGTAATATTATTTTTGTTAATTACCTTCAATCAGAAACAGTACCGTTAATATTTATTACTACTATTTCAAGAGCATAAAATTGTGCATCCGATACTGTACCAATTATTTATTAAAATTGTTGATTAAGCCAGATTTTTGGGCTAGAAAGTTGCTTCTCCTTGAATTCACCGATAACCATTTGATATAAAAGCCTCCCCGTGAAGCTCGAGTTTTCAAAGACGGTTCTAACATCTTTTTGAACGGAACCATTCCTTGGGATGGTTTTAGCATATAATTCTCACCAAATATCTCGTGGTGCATTATTTCTATTTGTATAAAGTAAATTTCGATATAATTCAATTTTCGAAATACGAAATATTTTAATCACTTTTCATAATTAAAAATTGAACGTAAACAAAGCGATCGTATGCAAATACAGGCCGCATTTTCCCCAAGTTTGGAGGGAAGGAACGCTCTGTTGCAACTTCTAACGTAACTGACCACGAAGGTTGTAACCGTACATTTTGTTTTGAATTAAACGAAACAATTATAAACTGTTTGACTAAGGATTATTTATTCAAAAACTCACCGTATTACTGAAAATCATTACGTTTTCCCGTCCATAAAGAGCTATAGCGGACCTCCAGGTGATGCGGCCGCTCACACCGTGTAGACATAATTCAAAGGATGGTGTCATACCTCAGAAATCCTAAACACACCTACGTCAAGGATATATAATCCAGCACCAAATATTAATTACCTAACGTAAAATACACTAGCGAAAACCACATAATTAGTAGCACTATAAACGCACAACAAATCTTCGCCATTTTAGTCAATTACCGCTAAAAGTCGATACGATCAATAGCATCAAAGTACATTAGCACGCCACCTAGTATCCAGAATTTAAAGAGTAAGAACCGCTAGCTAATTTTAAAAGGTTTATACCAAAACTATAATTTAAATGTAGAATTTTCTTTATTGTATGAAATAAATAGTTTTGTGTCAAAAAGACTTATTGTTGAAGGTATAATTATACAAATTAATATTAGAGAATTATATTGCAAAAGTAATATAACTACAGTTCATGTAAGTATTTGTAAATACTGATTAAAATGAAATATAAAAGTGCAGCACAATTTAAATGACAAGCATGTAAATATTCTAAGTTTAAGATATAATTACAAACAGTGTAAATTTATAATAAAGTATATTCATAGTGTTTTAAAACTAAATTCGAATAAACATAACAATTTAAAGCTGACACCGAGCTCTATAAGTGAAGGAGAAGTACAATAAGCTTATGAATTACAACTGAATTAAAATACAAAACATTAATTGAGGTAATTAAAATAAAGTCATGAAACCAAATGTAAAGGGTTTTCCAATAAGAATGATACGATTTTGTAATGATGTAGTAACCATGGTAATACCTGTCACTAGTTATCATTTATGTTCAGTAAACTCTAACAATTTATTATGGCTAAATATTCGCTCCAAGAACGTTTGGTTATCGTCCAAAAATATTACGAAA
>JAHWXV010011023.1:0-11094 GCA_024586415.1 Phrixothrix hirtus | reverse complement strand
GACAATCTAATTGGTCATTTAGATAATTAATTATGTATCCGAAGAAAATGTTACGGAAAACTGTTTTGAAAGTTTTAAAACGTAAGGTAATTAATTACATTAAGTCTGATCAATAAGATTGATTTTGTTATAATATTCCTCTAGTATCACTTTTTTTTATTAAAATGCGTATAAAACAATGTTTGATTATTCTAAGTCAGATTGAGCAAATTATTGGATGAGGTCACGCAATTTCAGAAATGGAAACCTATTTTAAGGTGTAAAATTAAAAAATGTCAATAAATAATTACTTAAGCTGTGTTTACATTTAAACACATTTTTTAAAATGATACATGACTAAACTCTACTTTTATTATTATCAGTTATTCATAAATAACTTCTCAAAATCGTTAAAAAAATTGTGTACATTATTTCTAAATACTTTCAATTGTGTGAAAGGGCAATACCCTTATGTCGTTATTTATTGTAATAAACAAATCGCAATATGCCTACTGCAGCTGTAAAAGTGTATATTATTGTAAATTGATACTGTTAGGTAGGTCAGATATAATTTAAGAATGATTTAACAGTTTTAGTTTGAATGCAACCATAGGCGGCTCGTTGTACATAATTAGAATAAAAGGACTTTCGTGTATTCGTATTTTTTTTAATTTTACGTTTATTGGGGTGTCTGTAGGGTCTACTTACAGCCCTTAAAGGGAATGTCATATTATCTGAAACACCCTGTATATAGGTATATGCAAAGTATCCAACTTTAAAAAAAGTTTTTTGAATAACTCGAACACACTTTCGCCGTTTTAAATAAATTTTGTTATAAGGATATAGACATAGAAATATCAACTCTTCAAAGTAATACTAATTCCATAAAATTCCTACAAGAATGAAAAGCACCCAAACCGTTAGAAAAATCGAATCGTAACTATTTTAAAGGTTGTAAAGTCATCTCCATCGTATTTGTTTATGAAAGATACGTTCGTTGATAATAATGTTTGTTTCTTGTAGAAAAACTATATCTAGCACTATTTTGTGAAAAAAAAATTTTTATTTAGAATATCCATTAATTTTATTTCATTTTATACCATACATAAACAGGTTGTGAATAAAATAATCTGTGAGAAATTAACTAATTTGTAACTGTATGCATAGCAATACATCGCTTATAATAAATTCTCAATATGAAATTGTTAGATCTTGGGCTTTCGCTTCATTCAAGGATAAATTATTCGCTGTGAACCATATCCTTGTTTCATTTAATGAGGTTACTGTCTTTTTTAGTTCCTTTCTATTACTCCAGTTTTTTATCATGGTGGGGCCATCTGCGTATATGTGTATGTCTTGATGTAGACAGTAGCGATAATCTAGATAAAAATTGCCACAGAGTGCAGGGAATTATAAAGAACCTTAGAATCCGTTGGCAAACGTATTTATTCTACACTAGTCTTAAAATACTATATATATATATTCTCTTTGAAAAATTGATATTTACAGTAATATCACACTTGCTGATACTATACTTATGTGCTTCGCATTTAATATGCGTTGCGTTTGTATTGCAGTATCAAGATATCAAATTAAAATATCTTTAACATTTAATTTTATTAATTGTCATGCATGTCTTTGTATTTGAAGTCTCTAGCATACAATATGTGCTCGTAGTACTACTACACACCTCGTAATAAACCCCATTACCTAATTGAGTTATTTAAATTTTTCTAAATTTTATTTAGTTATTCTTTTTGGTTCTCAGATTTTCATTTAGCTGCTATCGGGAACAATAGTACGGTTTTGTTTATTATTTACAGCTAACGAGGTCTACCAATTAAAAGCATTGCATATGTAACTAATCAAAATCTATTTAAAATTAGGAAAAATGTACAAAGCAATTTTACATTTACTTTACAATTTGTCAATGTAGACCTTATTTTAAAACTACTGAAAATGAACAAAGGGTTTGACAAAATTTTAGTGAAAATATTTAAAGTTGATACTGTCCAGATTTCAATTACAATTCAAATTTCCCGCGTATGCGCACTTCCTGAACGGCCGTGTTTGCATTGAAAGATGCATCTAAAAGGAATCAAGTGTTAATATATAAACAGATTTAAAAAATACTCGAAAGTGTACTGTCATAAAAATTTTGTATTTCAATAAAGTTTAGTTCATCTTAAATTCATTTTTTATCGAATAAAAGTTTCACGTAGCATCCTCAACACAAAATTGGTCCTTCGAGCCGAATCAGCGTAAATAATTACAAGAAAATTGCTAATTTCGTCGTACAACGCTTAATTATTTCGAATGTGCTTCAACGTTCGCGTAGTCGGTCAGAAGCAAGAACAACCAACTAAGTTGCACTTCAAGTCTATCAAATCATATCGTTTCGGCTCTGCATGTGAGTTATTTACACATATCATTTCGTACCTTTCTATTAAGTTTAGATTAACCCAGTTAAAAGTATTAAAATTTAAATCAATTACGCTAATAACTTGGTAAAAAATTATTTTATTGCATTGATATTAAACACTAAATAGTAAATTGATTTTCCAAAAATAGATTGCATTTCAAGTCAATAAATATTAACTTTTAAAAATGTGAGATTTAAAACAATTATGCAAAAAACGAGTTTCCTTTAAGGCACGTTAAACAATATTTAAGAAATATTTACAAAACTTTAAGTTAGAAATAGATAAATTGATTACAAATTAGAACTAGAAAATAGATTATTAATTTTAGAACTCATAATAAGTGATTTTGAAGAAATACAATGCGCGATAGAATGTCTTACAGAAAATGAAGGGAACGAATTTACGTATAGAGAGGAATTCGAAAATGTTCATTACGGTTTAATCGCGGAAACCAAACCCGTCATATTAAAATCAAAATCAAATTTGGAAAATGATAGAAAATCTTTAATTGCAAATAGCAGTCATTTGAATGACAATTCATTGTGTCATTCAGATACAAATGAAAATAATTGTAATATTAAATTGCCCACGATACAATTTTCTATCTTTCGTGGTTCTCATGATAAATGGCTCGAGTTTCATGACACATTCGATTCGCTCATTCACAAAAATACATAAATTAATGCGATACAAAAGTTTTATTATCTGAGGGTATCTTTGGGCGAAGATGCGGCTTGAGTGATAAGTTCATTAGAAACTTCTGCAGCCAAATATGATATCGCATGGACATTGTTATGTAAAAGATTTACAAACAAGCGACTCTTAATTCACAATTACACAAAGGCGTTATTCGATTTAAAGCTTATTCAAAAGGAGTCTTCCGTTAAATTCCGTTATCTTGTCGATAACATTTCAAAGCATTTGCGCTCATTGTAATCTTTGAATCAGCCAGCCAATCAATGGGGCACGTTACTAATCTTTATTACGGCTAGCAAACTGGACCCAACAACTGCTCGTGATTGGGAGTCACACAAATTCGAAAGTAATCTTCCAACTTTTAGAGAAATGATGGCATTTCTCAAGGGGAAGGCCCATTTGCTGGAAACTTTAGAGTTAAGTTGAGCCAACTCAAACTTCAACTTGTCATCTTCTAAGGCATCGTCAAACAGTAACTCGCATAACAAGGCTAAATCATTCTTAGTGACAAGTATACAATGTTCCTATTGCAAGGAGGAGCACAAAATCTCCAATTGTTCAAATTTTTCAAAACTGTCCATTGCGGATAGAATTTCATGCAAAGAGTGCTAAACTTTGCATCATTTGCCTTCATTCTGGGCACTCTAGGGAAAATTCGGCAAGTGCAAAAGATGTTATTCCAAACATCATACGTTATTGCACGTTGGTGAAAACTGCCTAGGTAAACATTATTCAGAAGCAGCAATTGCATCTTTTCGTGATGCGCATGCGCAGTCTAATAAACAAACTACACTTTCAAGTTATACGTGCTCAGTTCCGAATCAGGTGATCTTATCTACGGCAGTCATTCAAATTTTCGATGCTTCTGGAAATATTCATACATGTCGAGCTTTACTTGATTGTGGTTCGCATTCAAGTTTTATAACCTCTGATTTACGAGTTTTGGTTAAGGGCAGACAAGGATCGAAATTTCGATTGCGGGTATTAGTCGAACAGTCTCAATTGTCAAGTCAAAATGCACAGCGGAAATTCATTCGCAACATTATAATCATACTAAAGCACTCAGGTTTTTAATTTGCGATTTCTTATCAATGTTTAAGGTCACTCTGAGGGGTTAAGCATTCCAAAGCATATAAGACTTGCAGATCCTAAGTTTCACATTCCATCTAAAATAAATGTGCTCATAGGCGCAGATGCATTCTGAAAACTTATTTGCATCGGTCAATTCAATTTGGGACCGTCCGGTCCCGTAATGCAGAATACTAAGCTACGTTGGATAATTTCAGGCCAACTGAATGCCAAGTCTAAACATTCATCATATTGTAATTTCAACACGAGCTTTCGAAAGCCTAGTGCAGACATTCAAAGTCAAATTCAAAATTTCTGGGAAATCGAGGAATGCCTTAACAAAGCGCATTCCAAGAACGAGTTTGAATTGCATTGGTAAAACCAATAGATAGTTAGGGGGGCACGAAACACCTCGCCTTAAAGTATTTCTACAATCTCGAGCCCAAATTACAGAGCAATGATGCGCTGAGAAGAAGCTATGTAGAATTCATGAACGAATACATGGTCTTACGCCATATGTCTAATATCTAATGTCTAATGAAGTCAGTTCTAAGACAGTATATTAGCTTCCGCACTACGGTGTATTAAAGGCAGATACTCTCACCACCAAATTGAGGGTTGTGTTTGATGGCGTGTTTCCTTTGTCGTCTGGTTTCGCCATAAATGATCTTCAATTAGTAGGGCCCACCATACAAGACGATCTGTTGGCAATTTTATTGCGCTTCAAGCAGCATGCTTACGCCGTCACACCAGACGTTAGTAAAATGTACCGGCAAGTGCTTGTCTCGCCTGAGTAAAGATCACTTCAGCAAATATTTTGGAGGGCTAGTACTGCGGAACCCAGATGTTCCTATCAATTAAATACAGTTACGTATGCAATTCGTTGCTTATTTCAATTAGCTTACGAAAATGAGTCTAATCATCCCATTGCATCAGAGATCATAACAAAGGATTTTTATGTCGACGACGTTCTAACAGGTGGAGATTGTACAGATACTTTAGCGGATATCTGTCAAAGTCTCTGAAATCTTGCTTCAAGATGGCTTTGGACTGCGAAGGTGAATATTAAATGATCCAATAGCTCTTACCAAAATTCTCAGTTTGAAATTATTGTCCGAATTAAAACGAATTGGATCAAATCAAAACACAAAATCGTTAGGTCTTAATTGGAATTACAGCACTGATACATTCATCTTCAATATTAACTCTGATTATGCTTCCAAGACCAACACAAAGAGGTCAATTCTTGCAAGTATTGTTCAAATACATGATCCGCTTGGGCTATTAAGTGCATGTACCGTCTTAGTCAAGATTCTGCTACAGAAGTTGTGGCAACAGAAAGTAGGTTGGGACGAATCCGTATCATAAGCTCTTTTTGCTCAATGGCAAACTTTCCGAAACAAATTGTCAGAATTAAATCAACTTCATATACCGCGCCATGTCAAACTCAAACATTTTTCTCGTTGCGAAATGCATGGGTTTTCTGATGCTAGCAACAGCGCATACGGTGCTGCGATTTACATCAGAATCATCGGTCAAGATGGCGAAGTTTTAGTTCGATTACTTTGTGCAAAATCCAGGGTTGCGCCATTAAGAACGATCAGCATTCTACGATTGGAACTGTGCGGTGTTTTGCTGCTGGCTCGCTTTCAAGCAAAGCCTCTTTAAGGTTCAAGCTTGAAAAAATAATTTACTGGTGCGATTCAACTATCGCCTTAGGTTGGATGCACATACAACCTAACCTGTTGAAAACCTGTTTTGTCTACCGCGTTGTGAAAATTCAGCATTTAACAGAGGGGTGCCTGGTGTCATGTGCTCTCTCAGTAAAACCCTGCTGATCTCGTTTCATGCGGCATAAGTCCACGATATTTAATCAACTGTATCCTATGGTGGAATGGTCCCACCTGGTTAAAGGACAAATATCATTTTCGAAGAAATTGGCTTACATCAGATGTACCTGAGCTTCGAAATCCAAACGAAATTTCATTGATTGGTAATGTCAATGAATCTTTATTAAGTCGATATTTAACTTTGATTAAGATGAAAAGGTGTATTGCGTATATCCTTCGTTTCAGTGATAATTACAAGTTACCACATAATTTACACACGTTTGGTTCACTTTCCGTACAAGTTTTTAAATGTGATTGTATTAATTTAGAGATGAATAAAATATTATTAATCTAACAGTGCAATATTAACAGTTAAAAATGAAACTTACTAATTAAAGCGCTTCCGATATTTCGCAAGGCTTTGATAAAAAAATTGAATTAACAAGTAAATCAAATCGTAGGGTTCTTAGGAATTATAACGGTTAAATATAGCTTTTCCTAGATTCGACAAAGAGTAAATACAATAATTATCAGTGCATAAATATGAAGATTAACTATTCGTAACAAGGGTTGATGAATTAAACATTTATCTAATTTTCAGATCTCTTTACACCCACTGGTTGTTATTGAAGTATGTTATACATTGACAAACTGATGTTAGTGATTTGGATGTCAAGGTATCTCTATTCTTCGATAACAATTTCCTTGAATCAATTTTGCAATCTTAAAGCACAGCACATTATTTATAACTATTAAGGCTTAATTGTTAAAATATTAAATCTGCCGGAACTTGCTTCACGATTGATTGGTTTGTCGTAATTGATAAGTGAGTTAAACAGTCTCGTAATGTAGCCTCTTATAACAGATTATAAATTAAATTGCCAGCTTATTTTTATATGTTTGCGTCGGGTTTAGTTCATTTGATAAAACGCGTTTTTCACGGTGGATTGATGAAAAAGGCACGATTTTTAACATCTTCGGGTATTTTATTAGATTTTATGTCATGTTGGAAATATTAGAATTTAGTTTAATTTAATAAATTAACTTTGTAACGTTTCCGCGAAAGGCCCTAATAACGCAAAACACGATTTAATGGAATTCCGAGAATTCTACGCATTTTCGCTATATTAGTGATTCCGGAAGTGTAATTATTAAGACTGAATTAAAGACAGAACAAACTTTAAGAAAGTGTCAAATACCTTGCGCGAGTGTGCAAGCTTAGTTTAAATTATAAATAGATAAATTGGTTAATTAAAAGCTGTAATAAAAATTCTAGAAGGTAATTAAAAAAGATTGCACAACCTGACGCAGATATTATCAGTTACCGTCCGAAATCAATCAAGATTGTTTTGATAATTAATAATCATTAATATAAGCAACAATTTCAAATGATTTAAATATTAATTAATTAGTAAATACTAATTAAAAGCTATTGCTAAATATTACGTCATGTTATGCAAACGAATTGTTTAAAGCACATGTAATTTTTATCCGTATTGATAAGATAGCCGACGTTTGCTGAATAAAGAACGCGAACACAAATTTAAGTATAAATAAAACGCTTTCACGAGTTGCAAATCAGTCTTCATATGAGACTCTGTACGGGATATTGCCTAGCACAAAGACTGTAAAACCTTTTCTGTAAAGTCAAGCTATTTTGTTATTAATTTTTACAGCGACGTCTCATGGACTCGTCAAGCCTGTTAAAATCCTGATTGCCGTTCACATTAACAAATCGTTAAAAGACGCCGTATGCTAGAGATCCTTGTTGCTCTGTAACAAAGATGGGCCGAGTTTGGAATAATCTAACCTCGGAAACCCTCGTAACTGAGTGTTCCTGGCGTTACCAACGCCGGATTAAAAACGAAACCGCCTTTGGGTCGATCACAAACAAGTTGTTCTGTAACTATCTGTGAACGACGCCAAGCGTCCTTCATCGTCGTCGTGCGTTGAGTTGTAACGATAGCGGTCGCACAGGTACGCTGTACGGAAATCACCCATCATACGAAACATTCCGTCGTTTGCAGATGAGTTGCTGAGTTTCGGTTTGCAAACGACGCCTAGACGCTTAGCGTAGTAATGTGTGGCAATCAAAGTCGCGAGTACCCGCTACGTCCACGACTGCCGCTAAGAGCGACGCGTTCCTTCTCAGCCCTCAAAGCATACTGCCGATCCTTGCATCCAAAATATATATCAGGTGAGCAGCATTTGACCGAGTCTAAGAACATTGCGCCAGCCACGTGTGTTAATACCATAGTGCTTTCAAACCTTCGTGATCATACAACCTCATACATATACTGACACCGTATACCTACGCGAATAATCGTAATTGGTTTATTTTGTCTACGTCCAAAAGTTATATTTATTGTTGAACTAGAGAAATTTTGATATTTGTTTATGTTCCAATTACAATTTTATTCCTGTAAATAAATTATTATTGTTAATCATTTTTTTAATATCGCCGCCAACTGAGACGACCATTAATTAAATTCCGTTTCATGGCCAAAGTACGAGCGACGTCATTTGCACAAACGACATCCACCGTAAACTAGTTATTGCACAAATTTACCGACAGTCAAACTAGACGAAGTGAGAGCCTCGAAAGTTACTGAAAGTCACGTTAAATATCACCCCCGCACGACTGGGCTATCACCGAGTAGAATGCAAATTCTTTATACTCTGTGTACTTTTCACTAAGAACTAAAACGTCACTACTTACATGACGATTTAGATTATTACAAAATTAATTAATTATAATAATTTAATTGTGGATGGATGATTAATTATTGGTATGAGTTATTCAATACAATGCCGCCATAACTTTTTTCTTCATTACCTTATATACTCAATTCTTCCATGAATATTTATATTTTCCTTTTTTCAGTCTTCTATTATTTTGAAGTCCATTCCTAAAATATTTCTTGCATGATTCGTCTAACATGGTCCTATCAAGACAGTTCTATTTTCAACTTTATCTGTTAACAAAGCTTCAATACTTATAATTGATTTTCATTTTATTCATTGTTCTTATGCAATCACTTTACTGTCAGCTCACATCTTTGCCAGTAGCTGTTTCCTAATCCATTAACTCTTAGGAACGAGAACAACTATCTTTTTGTTTTCTTTTAATAACTTTATCTTATAGCACTAAGTTTAATTTGCTTGTACGCGTAATTTTTTCCAAATTTTCCAATACTTACCTATGTTTACAAATGATTGATAGATAAAGTAGATCTGTCTTGTTTACGTCCAGACGTCTGTCATAACTTACCTGATTAAACTCTCAGTTCAGAAAGCGGGCAACTATGATAGCAAAATGTATCCCACCCCAATATCGTCGTAAGCAATTTAGTTTTCGAACTGGTTCTGGACTTTTTCTGTTTGAGTATTTATTGTTAAAGCAAAATGATATTTTGTATATATTCAAGACGTATTAATTAAATTATACTGCTACTTAAAAGAGTATGTTGTATGTACAGTTCTCCAAAGAAAGAATTGGCAAATTTATAATCAATATTCTAAATTATCTGCCAATTCTAAAGATCCTTATCACTTTCAAGCGAAGCCAGGCGCTCTTCAGTGTGCTGCCGTAATTAGTTCCTCTTAATTTATTTTTATTTAAACGGCACTGAAAAATTAGGTCTGTCCATTCTTTTATTTGGGGTAGTGTACATATAATTATTACAGCTTTCTGAGATAGAAATTAGATGTTTGGTTTTAGTTAACTGAACTATGATTACACGGTACTTAATGACGAACAAAAACAAAAAAAATTGTACATACATTAGTATAATGATACAGTTGTTAAGCAAAAATATTTTTGTTATCATGTAGTATGTAGTAACAAGATCATTAATAAATTGGTAAATTATTATTAAATATTAATAATGTTTCCATTACATTCTAAACACAAATGTTGGTAGTTGAATGACTTTTATGTATATATTTTACATTATCTTAAATGGAAATTTTCTACGTTCTGCTTTAAAAAAACTATCTACATAGTATGTAAGAAAGTGAGATAAAGTTTTCGTGTCAATTCAACAATCTAGTGACCAATTCACCTATCCAAAATTATGAAAACAATTACTTCCAGCTTAACTATCCTTGGGCACGGTCTTAATCAGTGTCTACTAATCTTCGCAAAAGATATAGTACTTTCACAATAAATTGGCATTATATGTTTATTCAAAATTATTTAAACAAGCATCTTTAATAATTATATCGAATACTTTTATCTTGCACTTTTATTATTCTTTTGCTCTAATGTATCTTAAATTTAAAAAAATATCATTACACTTTTATAAAGTAAATAATATTAGTAGTACACAAGGAAGGCTGTTGATTGATAGTGAATAAGACCATGTTTGTCTGTACCCTTAATTAATAGAGATGGACGAATGCCAAAGTTTAACTGTATATACGCATATACGTAAAGATAAAAAAAATTGAAAATAAGGTATATGTATAGAGAACTGTAAAAATCCAGTCGCAACAGTAAAAACTGATAGGTTAATTTGAGATTTCTCACTTATTCGCCAGGATCTTGTTCCATCACATCCTAATTAACGAGATTCTACTGCCTATCTAATTAATATTAACAAGAAAATTTTACCTAATCTTATATGACATTTGTATTCAATTTCTGAGTTCGTTTTCATTCTGAAAGGAAAGTAAAGGAAAGAGCACCGGCGTTTTTGCAGACTAAATCAACCAACAAAATCTACTGTAGCTGAACATTCACTTGAATATTTATAACATGATATTAATTTATATATATATATATATATATATTGTGGTGAATACGGCCTGGTACGTGAGAATAAATCATATTACGAGGTGCGTTACTTTGAAAATTAAAATAAAATGGACTAATATGTAAATAATTATATTAAAGATCAATGTAAGTAATGCAGTCTCTACAATGAGTAAAAGATCCTTTCTGAAAGGGGGAATTATGGGAAAACAGAAATTTAAAGGTACGACATAACATCGAAGGTAAAATTATAAAAATGTCACATAAGATATCAAAAATAATGTTTGTATATAATGATTAGTATAAGCAGGACATTAATTGATAGGTTGGTAAACACATGCAC
>JAHWXV010010987.1:0-17212 GCA_024586415.1 Phrixothrix hirtus | reverse complement strand
CAGGAGATTTATTTATATATTTTTTGGGGATTCTAGTAAATGCCTAAAACTAGTATACAATTTTTGGAATTGATATAAACACACAAAAATTTGGTACCACAGAGCCTTAAGCAGCGTTTTGCGTGTCAAAGAACTTATATGGATGGCTGTTGCAATTATCGATCTCAAAATAAACGTTAACAATATTTTAATCATTTATGGATATCATTTTCGTATTTATATCAAGATAAGTGGAAATCGTGTGTTGTCTCACGTCAGATTCTTTTAAATGCGCCATTTAGTAAAATAACATGTAAGAACGTATACTAATATATACATTTAAATATTTTCTTTCATATGGTCTAATCAATCGTTGTCTTCAAAACTTTTCATTCCATACCGTTTTATTAATTACCACTAAAAGCTTTTAAATTCAAGTACACCACCCTTAGTTTCCATGCTCTAAATGGGATACCATTTCATGAAGTTGATTTTCAGCTAGCATGGACGAAATATTTCGGGTAGATAGTCATCGCCCTAAAATTAAAACATTAAGATTTATTGAAATCGTCATATGTGAAATTTTGGTCCATTCTAATAGCTTCCCTCTACTATCCTATGTCAGGTAGGATAAAATTTATGATAATGTACGGCCTCACGCCATTTTTAAACATACGAGAAGATGCAATGTAGAGCTGAGATGTAAAATATTTCAAGATTTCTAGCATCTTTGAAGCAGTTTTTTAGTGGTTGAATATATCGCTGAATTTTTACTTATATTCATATGAGTAGATAAGATTAGACAGTTTTGAGCCCGTCACACATCCACAATAAAAAGAGTTAATTTGCGCCTCGCGGTGTGGAGGAAAATTTTCGGTTTTATTCGCGGTTTTATTCAAGTTTGAATTTGTAGTTTCGCGGTTTTATTCGGGGTCTTATTCGCGGTTTCGTGGTATTATTCGCGGTGTCGCGCTTTTATTCACGGTATAGCAGTTTGACCGCGGTTTTGCGTTTATTCGCGGTTTTATTCGCAGTTTTATTCGAGATTTCGCGTTCTTATTCGCCGCGGTATGGAGGTAAATCCGCGGTTTAATCCATGGCATCGCGATTTATACTTACACGTATGCATAATTCGGCTTTCTGCAGGTTTTACACGCATAAACTGATCACATCACAGCTCACGACTAGAAAACGCGATGTAATTAAAGATTTGCATTTGTAATAACTATAGTGCAATATTATCATTCCATTTCTACATAAAGTAACATTTATTTCACAAAAGTGCTACATGTGTCACTAGCAATTTACTAAATTTTTAAAAGCACATGTAAATGCAATATCCTACATAACACGGATTATCTTTATTTTAATTTCCATTTAAAACAGAACACTTTATAAATGAACATTTTACATTATTAATATGTAGTCTAGATTTACAGTATAAATATTTACATATTTAAAAGAATACAAGTGCTAAATTACCAATTATTATCAATCAAGATGTAGGTGGGCAAACGAGGCTGGCTGATTATATTGTAAAATCGACAGATTCTCCATACGGATTTTTATCCATATTTATATCTCAACCTCATACCGAAATAAGACGGGCTTGTGCGTTTCACGATCAACCTTAGAAGCTTTATCAAATATGAGCCACTTTCTGCTAGAAAAAGTATATAGTTTATATAAAAAATAAATATATATTTTAATAAAAATAAATACGGTTAATGATGAAATTACCATTCGAAAAGTTGAATATGATAGTGAAAGTAAACTCAAGATTTTATATGTGTTATGGAACGACTTTAAATCAGTCGTGTGCATTTAGAGTATTTATAGTTGAATTTCAAAATTGTTGGCAGTGGTGTCAGGTATAATTTCGATACCTTGTTAAATAGTAAAACACAACATTATCAAACATATCAGTAATACATATCAATGCCTTAGATTAACTTTGAGGTTACCGGCTATGCCGCTTTATAGCAATTGTTAATGATTGTATATAAATGCATTGCCCGAATACCTTCGACAGTATGCGAGATAATGACGAAGTGTCGATAATCAGCAATGTATAACAGATGACGACAAAACATTATCGTAGTGAAAGTTTATTAGTGGCGTTTTTCATAATCGGCAATCTTTAGACAATGTTGTTGAATTATTGTAATCTACTGGAACTACGTAAGTTATGATTCATTTTTATGCATTAGTTAGTTGATTTATACTTATTCCTAGCTATTTGTAAAGTTACTTTTTTAGATAATCGTTTATAAAAACAAATTAAGGACAATACAAACCTTCTACCATGAATCGGCAATAGCAACCGTACTACCACTAGTTTAAGGTTCTGCAAAGCTCAATCACGTGAAATTATTAGTGTGACGTCACTGCCTACAGTTTTTCAAGTATATTATAACTGTATTCACCAAAACCTGTATTAGGCAAATAATATTTGCTTTAATACTAATTGCGTTTTCTAAAACTATATTACATTTAATTTTAATTAATTTTTGTAATTTTTTTATAATGATCTGCTATCTAATTAATTAATTACTAAAATTATATATGTAGTTCTATATTGCAGACTTCCTTCAGTAGATTATACGAATAAACGCTAATATGTAGTTTAACAAGGTGCCATAAATTAGCTAATAATTAAATAATTTAGTGAAGATGAGCAGAATTAAATTAATTTATAGGTGAAATAATTAGCTAATTAATTTAAATGTGTAAAAATTTGCCATAAATTAATTTTAAGCAAACATAATTTCGAGGATGAAAGAACTTGGAAGATAAATAAACTTTTACACAAGTATATAAATAAAACAAAGAAATTTAATGTATAATTATGAAGAAGTTGATGTGGCAGAAGTATTACAAGTGTTTATACATTCTATGGTACATTTCCTTAGCATATTTGAACAGTTTGTATTTAACGGTACGTGCATGTTGGAGATTGGATGATGGATGGTAGAAGCGATAACAGCTGTGTGGTAGCAAGAATATAATCAAGTAATTGATTTGAATGAAAATGTGTATATTGAAGATAGAATTACCGAGCGCATAAACAGGTTATCTTGCCTAAAATATTGGATTTTATACACTAAAACGAATCCTTATGTCAAGTCATATACTATTTATGTTTTAAAAAACAAACTGATGAAATAAATATACGTTTAAGTGCTAGTGGGGTTCTTCTTGATAACAATTTAAAATTATATCTACGATTAAAAAATATGCTTTATTAATAATTTACTTACACAGAGAATAAATAGCTTTACACAGTAATTGAGAATACAATTTCTGTCATAGAACATGTATGTATTTCACCTTTTACCATTGTTCTGTGTGCAACTACTACACATATCTACATTTACGTGGTAATTTCTAATCAAGGGCTTCAAGATTCTTTTTCCAGAGGCTGTCTACCAATTGAAGGACAATTGGTGTTTTCTACGTATTTGAGGTGTCCCAAAATTAATCGACAGCACGGAAACTGCGGATACTTTATGAACCATAGAACATGTCCGTTTGAATTTTTTTCAAAAAAGCCTGGGTTTTGAAATATTAAGATTTATAGTTTTCAGTTCAATCCTGTAGTAAACATGCGGCGATAGTTATTGCAGGTAACGTTTCTGAACAAATTCGTTGCAATTGACAGCTTTTGTAACATATTACTAGCTAAAAAATATTATTATGCAAGTTTTTTTTACGTTTGGGAATTAGAATTTCATACTTTCTAGATGAAAATTCCTAATTTGGATGTGAAGTCAAAACTTGCTTTTTGTTAAAAGAATTAGAAAATGTGACTTTGTCCACTATTTTAAACAAATTTTATTACTTGGAATACTTCATAATTCTATCCCTCCTCTATATATGCTTTGATGGTCTGTACAGTCATGTAACTGGAATGAACTAAAAATTCTCCATTAAAAATGCTGTTTAAAAGCACGGTTACATTCTTTTGTTTGGACGCCACATCATCAAATAGTTGACTTTTAACACATCTTTGAACGTTGGGAACAGGAAATAGTCAGCTGGGACTAGATACAGCGAATACGGTGGGTGATTAATCACTCTAACTGATTCTTAGCTAAAACCGGGAGACGATTAGTGAGGAATGTGATGGCACGCTATCATGGAGCAGAAATCAATTTCCATATTGGTACAGTTAAGTCTAACCTTTCCGATTTCCTTCAAAAGTCCATCTAACATCTTTATATAACCGTCCAGATACAGTGGCACGAATTCGTTGTGGATTTTCCGCGTGGATCAAAAAAATGTAATTGTATTTTAAAAATATACGTGTCACTCACTATATTTGTTACGCCTTAAGCGATTATCATCGTATGCAGTTTGCCGCAAAGAAAAGTTTCGTTTGCTGCAAGTTTTTAGATTTTTATGAATCGCGGCAACAAACAAACTTGCCTAATTTTCAAAAACTTACTCACCTCGAACTAATAATCGTATCGAAGGCGTCAAGCTGGGAGATGTTCAGGAGGGATGAAGCAAAGCTGTCCTATTGGTTTAGAATAGATTGTACTATAGCTGGAGCTCCGAGACATTTTGAATGGACCGTGTATATGTAACCGATTTATGACTCTTACAAAAAGTTGAGTGCCATCAAGGTATTAATATACCACAAACCGTATTGAAAATTTAAAAGAAGTTAAAATATTTTGAAAAATTTAGCACCTTCTATCTTGAAAACGAGGCTGTTTAGGTTATACGTTTATGTGTATTTGATCCTTAAACTTTGTGAAATAATGAGTAATTGCATTTGGTCATGTACTTGACTTACACCCTGTAGAAAGATTTTTACTTTGATTTAATTTAATTATATTTCTTGGAGGTGAATCAATTTTATTTGTTTACCAGTATGATAAAACAATGTCAGTGTTTTTAATTCGCCAGGTAAAAATAAACACTGAACTCGATATTTAAATTCTATAGATACATAAACTATAATCCGAACCTTGCTAGGTTTTAGCACATATGTATAAGGCGATTTAAAAATCCGAGACAAATCTGAAAGAACGATAGATGTTGCGTAAAGAAACATTTTTATGCCACGTTATTTAATTAGTCACTTCTGATAGAAGTACATGTATTGTACTTACATGTACACTATAATTGTTTTTTGTACAAGTTGCCAACGCTGCTTTGAAACAAGTCAGACTAGTAATGGTTTCCAACTGCGTTGTTATTGTTTCTGTCCGATAATGCACTTGGTTGCGTAATCAAGTTGAACATCTATGATCTATGATAAAACTGGGAAGAACGGAAAAGAAACTCTCCGCATCTATCGACAAGCATTTGCTCGTAGGCAGATCCCACATCAGTCAACGATTTCTTGATTTTCTCGACGCGTCAGAGGGCATAAGTTAATTGACAAAAAATACTTCTTTGCGACATCTATCCTTTGTTATAGGGAATTCGAGAGATCTAGAATCACGGTAGATTCGAATGAACATCACCGACGACACAATACTAACATTTCATCTACGGCAAAGTTTTCGGCACACAAATAAAAATCCCTAAACTTTTCAAAAGTAAAAAATCTTTCAGTTTTTTCCTTTTCTGATTAATGCTACGTTTGTTTACTTGTTTTATGGTCGAGACTCCGGGATGCGGAAATTCCCTTGGCTCCCTTGACTTTAACTACTATGTCCGTTTCTCCATGCTTGGCAGAAGTGTGCCGAATCTTGAGGAGTTCCACCGACAGTAGGAATTTTTACTTCCTTCCTTATCCGAGAAGAAAGCATGTTTTTTAAAAACAAAACTAATTAAATTACATATGTCACATCTTTTAGAATTTCCGTCATATTTAACAAAAACATGACGTAATATTATATGGTTTTTAACTGATCGGGCTCTGTTGTCTTCTTATTTATATGAATTGAAGCTGTATTTATTCAGTTTACGCGAGTTTCTTTAAAAACATGCATCAAAAAATGAAATTCAATATTTAGTACATGTGAGCGCATTTAAACTTTCACTGAACCGCAACAAATGTTTTATACTAATTTGGAGAGTGGCAACACTAGCAGTCCTTAAATAATATTTAACCGATTTTTCAAAATCTATTTTGACAACACAAAAAAGATCTAACTATTTTCTTTATTTTTTGTGAATGCATATGTATAGTGACTTGATTTAAGTTTCTGAAATCAATTCAAAACAACTTTGTACATCAATCTTTTGCTTATGGAAAATAAATTATTTTATTATACTTGTTTTGTCGTCTGTATCATTTAACCGATCTATGATTTTAATATCTTGAGTATTTTTACCAGTGCAATCTTAATATGTTACTGTTATTTTAATCGGGTTACTTGTAGTATTTATATGTATGCATTCGTTAGTGCAATTATCAGTTTTAATTTTAGAACAATATGATAACCTAATTACAATTACTCAGGATTTTGCAATCTTGTAGCTCATAAATAGTTTAATAAATTACATCCATGCATTCCTGATAAAACTGTAACCTACGATAAAATACTTCAACTCGGAATTTTAATTAGCATTTCAAAGCATAAAAAGGTGAGTATTATTATCTACGTGAGTGCAACATTCGTAACCAGGATAACAGTATTGGACATATCGAGATTTTAAGGATATCTGCTTTCTACAAATTTTTTAATTGAACTTAGTTGTATTTTAACTTATTTTTCTTGAACCCATTAGAAAATCAACTTGCGTGCTATTTCGAACTTGATTATTACCTGGCCCCTATTAAGGTATACCTTATTTATATAACGTGTGTCCCAGACGTCTTGGAATCAGGCTTGGCCTAGAAATGAAGATAACCTGTCATATCTACGTGGGGAGCTCGATATTAAAGGTACAGATGGATGTGGAATAAATGGGTCATGTGCAATATGCATAACATAACATTGTCATTTGTGTACTTGAATAGTGCGTAGTGTTGTTTTGTTCAAACGTCAATTTATTATTTTAAAAGCAAGTAAACATAGCGTGTGCAATCGTGCAATATTCCGAGTTTGAAGTGCGTGCAATTATCAGATTTTCGTAGGCCTAAAGGGGTTAATCCTAGTGAACTTAATCTCAGAATAGAGTGTGTTTATGGTCCAAACGTTTCAAGCCGAAAGGAAGTCTCCGTTTGGTGCAAAAAATTGCAAAATGGGCGAACATAACTAAATGATGATTCGGAAAACAAAAGGCGCAGACGCAGGACTTCACACACGGATGAAAACTGTACAGTTGTCGAAGGTTTAATCATGCAAGATTGTCGAGTTAAAATTTGTGAAATGACTGGTATACCTAAAAGTTTCGTTCATAAAGTGTCGGTCGTTGGGTACTGAAAATACTCTCCGACGACCAAAAAAACAAACGAATGAGTGCTTCACTTCAAAATCTCACCAGACATCAGTAGAATGGGGATTATTTCATCGAAAGCATCATTACATGAGATGAAATCTGGGGTTATAAATTCACTGCAGAGAGAAAAACAATTCATGTTGTGAAAACATCCAGCTTCCCTAGTTCACAAAAAATGCACGTGAAATTTTCTCTTCCACCTTTAATATCGGACTCCTCTCGTAGAATCGTACAGTTATTAATCAAATAACCAAATTTCGTTGAGTTTAAAACATTAAAACTAGGTTAAATGAATATTGGGTATTGATTTATTTTAAGGTTATGTTTGTTATATACGGTTGTTTTTTACTTAAGTCCATTCGTTATAAATAAAATACTTGGTAATAAATTCAAGAACTGTGATTTATTTTATAGTGCTAAAATTAACCAAAACTCCAAAATTATAACAAACATTGAATGTGCTACTCGTTTTTATTAACATTTATGCGAAATTTCATATTATCAAACATATTTTGTAATATTATGACATTTATTTCTTCACATCTTCCTATTATATTGTTTTTAAGATTTTGTATTGTGTGCATGGGATCTCTGAGAACAGCAATTTTTGGGTATGGAAAAATAAGGAAGTCCAACGGGGTTAGATAACATGAACACGGTGGAAATCTATCCTTGCTTTATTAATCTGTGCCCGAAGAATCAGTGAATATAATTTATTGTTTCATGGGCAACGTGTGGTCTAGCAGAATCCTGTTGGAAGAAGACGCTTTGGAAATCATTACCTTACAAATTACCTTCAAAAAATATTGGATGGATAATTCTTCGTCTTGACATCGCTAACCACACCCAAATTTTAACTGGATGCAAAGGAGCTTCTCTAAAAAATGTAGGTTGTCAAGGCTCCATATTCTAAGAATTTAAATATCCATTGAAGTGAAACTAAGCCTCGTCTAAAAAAATTTTAATTTGACACATCATCATTAATATTTTCATTGAACCACTGACAGTACGTCAGTCTTTTACTATAATTTGATGGTAGAAGTTCTTGGTACATTTGCAACTTATACGAATGCTTATGAAGATATTGGTAAAGAACCCTATGGGTAATGGTACGTTTTAAATCTATCTGTTGTGCAAGTCTTCTAATTGAAGTTGTAGGTTCTTCTTATATCGCATTTATAACATTATGTATAAATTCTCATATCTAGCACGAGGTCTTCCACTTCTTTATTTATGATTAATATTCCCAGTACTGCGAAAACAATCAACTGATCGTAACACTTGCCTTCTAAACTGATTTCTGTTAAATACAGCGAAAGGAAACCCTTGTCTAAATTCTGATATGCAATTATAGATGCCGAACTGCTATTCACTATTTCCATACATCGGCTATTATGAAAATAACTTTTCACAAGAAATATCTTTTGTTCTTGTGTGAACATTTGCAGGTTTAATAAATAAGAAATACAAATTTGGAAGTAATTTGTAATAGTCAGTGCCAACTAATAAAAATCTGGTGTGAGACAACACACAACTTTCTCTTACGCACATATCTATGCCAATAGTGTCGATAAATTAAATTATTCTTTACGTTTATTTTAGAAACGATAAATCTAACGGTCACCCATCCAAGTTACTGGACAGACAAAAGGCGCTTTACTCCAGAAATGGACTCTGATAATTTGCTTCGATATATTTTGTCAAAAAAACTGTTAAATTCACATAAAGGGACATTAAATACATAATAACTGTGGCACATTTAACAAAAATGATAGTTGTTTTCAAAAAAATCGCAAAAAAACTTAAAAATTACACGAATAAAGAGCACTTCCAGATATTCAATTTTAACTAAATTCTCGACGTCTCATGTGCAGATGATAAAAAACTTAAATATATAATTTCATTCATATATAATATTTAGTTTTTGAGATGTATTGTTCACAGTTAATACATTAAGTACTTCCGGTTAATCGATTTTTGAAAATTTATTAGAGAAACTGCTCAGTTCTTATAAAACGGAATGAAATAGCTAAGAACTATACTAAATTGTAAGAAAATTGTTACTGCCGATTTCAAGAAAATCAGGAAAACAAAAATTCGGAAAATATCTAAAAATGACAAATAAAATGGAACTTCCGATTATTTAATTTTAACCAAATTCTTGATTTGGCATACCGATAGAGTTATGATCACAAATCTAAATTTTCACTCAACTAGGGCTTTTGCTTACTTAGTTATTTTATTTACAGTTAACGATGAAGGTACTTCCGGTTACTCAATTTACGGAAAAGTTCCTGAGAAATAGCCTAAACTATATGAAAAGCTATGAAATAGCGAATAAATTCAATAAGTTTCAAAAAAATTGTTCTAGCTCATTTCGAGAAAATCGCGAAAAACAAAAAATTCCGAAAATATTTAAAAATAACAGAAATACAATTGTACTTCCGGTTGTTCGATTTGAACCAAATTCTTGATTTAGCATCAAAAGGTAGTTGGAAGTTCAAATATAGAATTTTATTTAATTGAAACTTTCAATGACATAGATATTCTATTCAGAGCTAATGGTGAGAGTAGTTACTCGTTTTACAGAAATATATTTGAAAAACTATCTTTATATGAAAGTGCATTAAATTTCTAAGAAATACAATAAATTTAAAAAAAATCGTTAAAGCTGATTTCGAGAAAATCGCGTAAAACCAAAAAATCACAAGAGTAAAGTGGAACTTCCGGTTATTGAATTTTAGTGAAATTATTACGGTCGCATGCTAGGATGGATACAAACTCAAATATAAAATTTTGTTTGTCTACGACTGTTTATTTTCGAGATATTCTGTTCACACACACACAAACCCATACACACACGCATGTACGCACACATACACGCACACGCACAGCCAAACCCACACGCTCACGCACACGCACACACAGTCGCAAACGCACACGCACACGCATACACACACACATACACACACGCACACCGCACGTGCGCACACACCCCCACATACACACGCATGTACACTCCACACACAGGTCATGATTTTCGGACTCAAGCGACCCGAAAACGTGTATTTCCACGAAAATTCCGACATCGCAAATTTGGACGAAAACAATATTTTCTCTATATTATATTTCATGTAGGTAAGAGAAAGTAAAAATTATATTTGTTGGATATTTGCTTTTGTTTTAATTTTGATATTTGCATGAAATAAGAAAAGGCATACCTTGTCAAAGTCATGGCAAGAGTTGATTCCAAGACTTCTAGAACACACGTTATATACATACAAAGCTGCTCTTTTCTAGCAGACTTGATTGTCAAAAATGATAATAAATAATTTAAGCAGGCTTAAAAATTTTTTATTCATATACGTCATGTAGACTCGGAAGCTTAAAACTACTCGGAATTACAGTCTAGTACTTTTAATTTACTCTTTTGACCAACAACACAACTTTCATGGCGATATGTAAATAACATCTTACAGATGTCCGCAAATAACATTAAATAAGTTCTGCCCTAATGTTTTTGTAGTGTAGAAGGAGAATCTACTTTGAATAAGATCGTAACAGATGACGAAACGTAGATTAACTTCGTCATCACTGAAACAAAAGCGCAATCGAAATAGTGAATGCATACGTACTAATCCAACAAGTCGAAGAAATTCAAACAAACCATATCCAACAGAAAGCTTATGGTTGCTGTGCAGCTATATACTGTAAAACTATAAAACATCCACGGAGAGCAATACAAAATAAAAGGAGAGGAATGGTGACATCGGGAATTGTCCTTCATGACAATGGACCGTCTCACATCGCAGTATAAACATAGAGACTTCTCAAGAATTTCGGATGGAAAATATTTGGCCACCCGCTCTGCAGCCCTGATTTGGCACCAAGCGATTTCCATTTGTTCACCAGGATGAAATTGCGGTTGGAAAACAAACGGTTCAGAACTAACGATGAGCTGAAAGCCAATGTGCAAGATTTGTTGAGGTTCTAGGTGGAACCATGGTATAATGGTGGCATAGGAAAGCTGGTTCACCGTGATGATAAATGCCTTAACATTTAAAAATTTAAACGTGAGTAACCATTGCATATACTAAAACCTTTCTGAATACTCACATGTTAATACATCTAAGGACTTAACATTAGATGATGTTTCTTGCCAGTTATTTTTGACTGGTAAATGTTCTAAATATTAGAATAGAGAATAAACTATAAATTTTTTGTGATTCTATATGCAAAACGTTTTTGTAAAATTTATAAAGTTAAAAAACAGATACCCTTAAACTACTGGCTCCAAGTTTGAAGACATATTTATTCATTACTTCTTTGACCAATTTAGAAATATTAATTGGTTCATCTCTGAATGCAATGTAATAATTTTGTTAATTATATTATCAAATAATTATAGAAACAACTTATAATTTATATCTTAACGTAGAAAAATTTATGGTTTCAAAAAACCAGTTGCTTTCAAAAATTATTAGATAAATTAAAAAGCTGAAAATGTGTCTTAAAAGTAAGTACTGAAAAATTTCCCATCAAATACTGCCCTGACAACTGCTCTGTATGCACAGACAAAAGCACACTGATGTCACCAGCTTAGTCCACACCATGAAACCGAACATATTGTAATATGCTAACAAGACCTTAACTTGAAGTGAGGTTTTCGTGTTTTAGCATAATCTTTTGATTATTAAAGGACACGTTGCTTAAGCAGCATGACCGGACATTCTACTAAAGAGTCCGCCTGCGATAACAATTTTAGTACTAGCTATGTCAAAATTTTAGCATCCTTTCAAAAGGTATCTTAAATTATCTAGGCTTCTTGGGTAGGCTGTGATTTTTGACGCCTTGATGTTACAGTTAGACTTCGATACTTACAACGTTTCGCGTTGAACTAGGCGTTTGAACTAGGAAGCATAAATGCTTACTGCGTTAAAGTTGTACGGGTACCCTTTCTAATCAGAGCCACACTCAAGGTCTTAAGTTTGGCGTTTACCACTTCTTATGTCGAAGTAGAAGTCCAAACTAGGGCCTTTAGCGTAGGTTCAAGTAACGAATTCTAGTGTAGAAATTATCAGAAGCTAAGCCCTGAATATCATTGATTCCGTGAACTTAAAAGAATAGACCTGTTAGTGCAAACCACTTGGATTTTGCCGCGTTTAAAATCGATCTATAATTACCAAAATTAACAAGCCAAAACTGTAAAACATTGATTTTTCTAAGTAAGTAAAATCAAATCAAAATTACTAACTCGTTAATAAAAATTCACGATAGATGAGTGTTATACGTCGTAATTTCGTGACAGACGACTTGCAATTAGTTAATTTATTTTAACGAATACAAATTTATTTAATACTTGTAAATAATTTCTTTTAGATTTGTTTTCATAGATAGCTTAACTTTCTTGTGGTCCCCGATTACCTTAGACCTTCCCTTCCTCATCAGTTCAATCATACACTTCACGAATCGAAAATGATACGGAAAAGTTAACGAACATTATTTGCAATATTTGTATGTAGGAGAAGGTATGGATGAAAAAACGAAAACAATATATAACAGATCAATTCTTCAATCATTCGAAACCGCACTATTTTTATCATTAATTGTACCCTCTAAACAGTATTTCTCAAAAAGTGTGTGGCGGAACATTCGTGTGCCGCAAATTTTCCCAAGTATGTCGCGAAATCTTAAATTTTCTTCTACGACTACATAGATTTGCCGCAAAAGTATTCTTCTTTGGAAAATGTGGCTGGATAATAAAAGTATTGGAAAGCACTGCTTTAATGTATGAATCATTTTAATATACAATAATATTAAATTTATTCATTTATTCGGGTATAATATTGAAACGGGAACTGGGTAGGTATGTGGCAATAAAATGTTTGGTTCTCTCCAAATTAGTTATAATATGTATATTAGTAATGCAATATCGATATATAAAACGAAACAATAAAAACAATAGTATTAATGTTCGTAAACTATTGCAACTTTTGAAGATATAAAAATAATCTTTCTGTAAAAGAGTAAATATTAATAAAATTAATATTATTCAATACAGTTAAATTGACATTAAAAACTTAATTGCACTTTGGATGGACGATTATTTAAACAGCATACATCATTGCTTTCAGAAACTGTGTATAGATAAATTATCTTCAATACAACCTTTATAAATTAATCAATGTCAACCTATTTAATGGTTCGATGATTGAAATTCTTGAAGTAGCGATTCTGTTAATTGAGTTTAAAAGTAATAGATTAAATATTACCTATATTACAAACGATTAAGGAATTTAATGACAAATCTGTAATTGTGAGTAATTTGTTTAGAATTTACTCATCTGAATCATGTAATACGTTCTCATTATAACGTCATAAATCTGATTTCGATTTTAATATGCAGCAACTTTTCCTACTCAAAAGAAAAAGGCATTCTGTAAAAAGTGGTATACGAGCAATGAAAACTATTTATTTATTGCTCTCCAAGCTTTACCTAACTTAGTCATTAAGCATTTTATCAAACCTACATATAGTATTAAAAAAGAGAGTAATAATCACAAAAAATACAAAATATAAATAAATGCAACAATTGACATTTCACTATGAACGTTATAATAGTAATACATAGCTACAAACCTACTGGTCTAAACATTTTTTTGGCGGGTGTACGGAAAATACGCTAGTGGATATTAGTAGATGATTCTATACTAAATAATAGGAAAAACTCAAATGAGAATAGATCTAAAAATATTTCCAAAAATGGTTTTTATTTTATGTATTCCAAATTGTTTAAAATATATTTTCTCAATTTAGCATGTAGGATAGTAAGTTGGCAATACATTGGTATAATAATAATCTTGTTTAGTTAAATAGGCTTAAAACGCAAATATATAGTTATGTTGTCTAAACCAGCAACTACAAAACTTCTGTGTCTAATTTTAGTTACAACTTTAAATTGGCAGGCTCATACAAACTAATTGTGTTATAAAATTTTGTTTAATACTTATTTAAGCGTAATCTGGATACATTTGTAAATAAGGAAGCTTGATCAAGTGCAAACTACGCATTTATCTTATTTTGGGGCGGGTCTATGTGCGCGAGTAGAGTTTTTATTTTACAAAAAAAGCAGTAAGAGTTATGGCTTATAAGATACTCTTAATACATTGTCAAATTTTATTTATTTAATACCGCATCATCCCAGTATCAGTGGATCTTACGATCGACCATGTATATAACCATTTTTATTTTAAAAAATTCGCACGAATAAATCAAAAATTTTATGTAAATAACAAAGTTTCAGAACATGAAAGTATATAAACATTAACTTTATATAATTACAAAAAGTTTTGTTAATAAAACGTAATATTAAAAACCAATATATAAAAATAAAGTGTAAGCAGCCTAAGTTTTATGTAACCCACAATATACCTAATAAAATTTTGTAAGAGATCATAATGATTTGGAATATTCTTGATAGCTTTAGTGCTATGCATGCAGTTTATAAGCTTAAACAATAACTAGAAGGATTGCACATAGGTTATAAACTCTTAACAATTAAGTAAAAATTAAAAAGGTTTTCAGTGCTTTTCCTTCAGATTAGAGAGATAAAACATAAACTTTCTTCTCATTAAAACAGCAGGCGGAGTCTTCGATCATAATATTATTATTATTTTTGATAAAAGCATCTTGATCTAGAAGTTAGACAAAAGGTTAGTAAATTTTAGATATTTTTGGAAACTTAGCTGAAATGTTGACCGATTAATCTGATTTATAGTACAAAGCAGGAGTGAATAGTATTTCAATTAAGAGGCATAAAGTTTGACTTACAATCAATCAGTAGGCAGCAGTTAATTAAGATAAGTAATTCCAATTAAGGGTGATTTTCTCCTTGATAAGGCAGAGATTCTAGTAAATAAGGTTTTTACATAATATGATTCCATAGACCTGTCATGTTTCATTAGTTAATAGGTCATACTTTAAATAGGAAGGATTTTAATGGACTTTCTTGTTTTGCTCAATTAAAGGACTAATTTAAAGACCTAGAGATGCAAATTATAAATTGTAAATAGACAGAAGTAGGTCAATTAAGTAGGACATTTAATATAAAAAAAAATTGACAGATTATATGAGAGAATCAAACTTGTAACAATAATTAAAAGGGTAAACGTAGTCGAATGAAAATGAAGTTAATAAGTTGGTATTTTTCTGAAATATCTAAATTAAAGACAAGCAAGATTCTATTATAAAATGGTTGATCCGCATAAAGTTTGGATAAATGAATTTTAAACCTAAATATTTTTATAATAGTGATAATGAAAATGCATAAATAGAGGTGACATGATTTGATAAAGTTAGTACATGAAAGTATAAAGAATGTGTTAGTATTAAAATTAGTAAGAAAGTATATGTGGAAGTTAGTAAGTTTAACAAGTTATAAGAGAAAAGGCCATTAAAAGTAATTATTAAGAATGAAATTTGTAAAAATTAATTGTAGTTGTTGAACATTATGAGCGAAAATAGTTGTCGCGAATATTTTTGTTGAATAATGCAAATATAAATTGGGCGCGAAGTACCTAATCATTTTTGTTAGTAAGAAATTATTAATGCAATTGGGAGGATATTATAATACTAAAGAAGTGTGTTATTATGCAAGTTATTTTAAATGATACTCAAATGAAGTAATTAATTAATTTAGCATAATTAAATTATTATAAAGTGCAATGAGTTATTTTACTGGTGAAGTATTAAATGTTTTTAAAGATAAAAACAAGCAGCGAAGATTTAGCAATTAAACCTTGTGGATGGGGATTATTAACTAAGTAAAAGTTAAACGTACAATTAACAAAGAGGACACAAATATGCTAAGATAATGGAAGATTATTAATATTTGCTATAAAGTATTCATTGAAGCGAGTTACTTACATTAAAATGGAAATGTAGTTAATTTTTCATAAAATAAAGCTATCAGAGACAAAATCACCTGAAAAATAATTCAGGAAGTGTGGAAAGAAATTTATAATGATCATTGTGATTCTATAACAATACAAATAAATTTATTAGAGATTGTAGTTCCACGATTAAATTTGAACATTGCCTTTTGTGTATATTTTTTATAAACGATCTTCTAGAACGAGAAAGATTAACGGTTAATGTACGGAATGAATGAGAAATTTACACGAGTCTGTTGGTGAACTGGATGCAACAAACGGCAGAGCATATATAATTTTTTTAACATTAACAAATTCGGTGTAACCTAAATTGAGGTTAAGTTGATACGGATACGACAAAATCATGAGTGAATATTATGATATACACTTCATTTCAAAATTTATTTCCTTTTATAAAAGTTTTATTTATCATTCATAATTGAATATAACAGGAGAATTTCATATTTAATTTTATAATTTAAAGCTGATTATTTTACAATTACTGTTATAAACTATATATAAAATTTATTGTTTTATGCGTTGTATTAACAAATTTTAAATTTAAGAAAAAATTATTTTTACGTTAATTAATTATAACCTGATAAAAATCTTCAGACAAGTTATAAATTGATATTAAAATTTTTATTTAGTTGTAAAGCGATTTTGAGTACTATATGAATATTGTTTACATTGATTTATTTTAACGAATATATTTCTTTTTTTACCTTATATGGTTTATTTTTATTTTATTAAATAAAATTAATAACTACAAAAATCAAGGATTCCGAATCTAAATATTTATGCAGTAATTTTAATTGACAAGTTTCATCATTATAACTAATATTAATTTATTTAATCAAGATAAAGTGTTGTACATAACAATTTTAATAATAATTATTATTATATATATATATATATATATATATATATATATATATATATATATATATATATATATA
>JAHWXV010010948.1:0-11106 GCA_024586415.1 Phrixothrix hirtus | reverse complement strand
CATTTATAAAAATTACACAGTTCTCATATTAGAAAATTGAAATAAGTTATCACCTATTTCAAATTTCTAAAATGTTACTTTAAGTAGAAATTACCTAACAGTATTTCTAAGTTAAAAACGAAGTTCACAGACTATAAAATAAATATTTAACAAAGTTTAAATTGTGCTCCGTTATAAAAAAAAGCGGGTTTGGATATATAATCCATAGTGTAAATTAAACTAAAAATCGAAGGGACAAATTCAAATTGTATATTCATATTGAAAGGTCTTGCAGTAATAAACCTATAAGGCAAGGAATCTTCCGAAAATTATAGTGCCATATACTTTACTAACTTGAACTGTATAACTCACGAAAGGTTACAAAACGGACGCAAATATCTAACGGAATTCCAACAAGGCACGCAATCGGCAGTTTGAAATTTTAGATTTTTTTATTGGTCAATGCAAGGGAATTTAAAAAGTTATAAAAGCAGAACGTTACAAGAAAAATCATTTTACTTACGTTCAACACGTGGAGATGAATTAAGCAACCAGTGACAGTCTCGCAAGCAGATCATTTTGATGGTAAATATGTAAATTCTGAATAAAACACTGCTCGCAGAACTTATCCAAGTATTTGAAAATTATAATACCCCTGATTGATAACAGGAAGCAAATTAAAGTGTACGGATTCACTGTCAAGAAATTTATAAAATCCAATATAATTCTATAAAACAGCAGTTACGTGAAAAATCGAGCATCTCACAAGAAGTGAAACTTGAAGTTACCATCCAGAACATAAATTGGCCTGGAAATCAAATCATAAAAATCCAATTCTATTTTTAAAGGAAATAAACAGACAGAGGAATTACTATATGCTACCAGTTACATGGAAAATATTCTTACCATTTGTCGGGGGAGGAATAATACAGGGATGTATTTTGTCACCACTACTATTTAGAATTTACTTCAAAGAAATCTGTGTGAAGGCGTTTGAGAAATTGTCAGACAGCTTATGTATTAACGGAAAAAAAGTTAGTAACATACGGTATCCCTATGACACCGTCATCTTGGCTGACTTTGTTGATGGGTTACAGCGGCTGATAAGGCTAGTGATTGATGTCAGATAATAGTACGGAATACCATTAAATATCGACAAAACAAAATGTATGGTGATCGCAAAGGAGGGAAATGTAGCAATTAAAACTTTTACTGGAAATGTAAAACTCCAAAGGGTGGACCACCTCACTTGCCTAGCAATTAAAGCTTTTACCGGAAATGTAAAACTCCACTTGCTCACTTGCCTAGGACGCTAACTGAATAATCAATGGTGTCGATTACCTGGGTTGGCAGTGAGACCAATTTCTAATAAATTACTATATTGCGTATTAAAATTACGCAATTATTAGGTTTTAGAATTTGTAGATAACCAAACTGTTTTCCCGACTTTCTTATGGATGCGAAGCCGGAGTGATAAACCCCTTATATTTGGACAATGAATGCACTTCACCGCTAAATCTTACCTAGAGGTAATCTGTTAATACTTTTACTTTTAATATTTATTTTTAAAATTGTGGATTACACTAAAAATTTTATAATCATATACCTGATAAATAAGAAGCTTAGTGAGTTCAATACATTTATTAGATTTCAAATTTAAAACAAATATATATATATATATATATATATATATATATATAAAATGCAAATAAAATTCTTACATCTACAACGGAAAATAAAATTTACTACAAATGTTATGTAAATAAATATAATGATCTGTTAGGATAGCGCCTGTCTGACTCTTGCTAAAAGGATCTAACTGCAAGTATAAAAATTATTTAGATTTAAATTTTACAATATTTTTACCTTAAATTAAATGTTGTTGAAATTTGTTAAAAACTTCATTTAAAAAAGTTATTAGGTTGAAAACTTCAAAGATTTTCACTTACGCAGTAAGATTTGATTTAGATATTATAATTTGATAGGTGGATCATATATCTTCTGTTTGTTTATTTCCTTTAAAAATAGAATTGGATTTTTATGATTTGATTTCCATGTCAATTTATGTTCTGGATAGTAACTTCAAGTTTCACTTCTTGTGAGATGCGCGATTTTTCACGTAACTGCTGTTTTATAAAATTATATTGAATTTTATAAATTTCTTGACAGTGAATCCGTACACTTTAATTTGCTGCCTGTTATCACTCAGGGGTATTGTAATTTTCAAATACTTGGATAAGTTCTGCGAGCAGTGTTTTATTCAGAATTTACATATTTACCATCAAAATGATCTGCTTGCGAGACTGTCACTGGCTGCTTAATTCATTTCCACGTGTTGAACGTAAGTAAGATGATTTTTCTTGTAACGTTCTGCTTTTATAACTTTTATAACTTATAAATTCATTCTTTGGTCTTCCTCCTCTATAGCTATGTACTTCCTGGACGTTTCAAAGCCTGATCTGTTTTCTAACTACTCATCAAATCTTGACCCATCGTGAATCTAGAAGCAAACTAAGACGACTTCCATCGATAATTATCACAATTAACCATTGCCAGTTTTTCCTATGCCGATATAAATATACCCACTATGATTGCCTTTGGTTAGAGCTGTAATTCTAAGAGGCCATCAGCACCTTAAATTTGCTTTATCCAACCTATTAATCACAGTTCGCTTTGAAGTCACCACACCATGTGCTTATCGGAGCTGCAGACGTAACTGAGGTGTAGTCATAGTCGGTGTTCTTTTGGCAGATATTTAAAAATATCGACCATGCTGCGGTGTGGTCATACAAGAACGACCTCAATGACATTCCTCGTCTCCCAATAAAGCGTTTACAATTTTCGTAGGACACTCGGTGTTGTATATAAAGCTACAGCAATATTGCACTGAATAACTCCACTCTGAAGCATTCCAATTGCACTTAAAATTTCATACCTCTTTTGTTTATTGTAAAAGACCCAAATCAAGGTTTCGTTTTAAAACCTAATATAAGAAAATGCATCACTCAATGACTAACAGATTTTATGACGTTAAGTCATGGAAATAAAAATATTCTGCACCCATAAAAGTAATAGTATACATATCTTACACGTACTATATTATATTATTTTAAAAATTGTATTAAAGGTCCATAAACTTAATTTAATAATGATGGCGTATGAAAAGCAGCACAAAAAATGCGGAAAGCCATATTTCTTGAGTGATTTACAGGGTTTGAGTTAAGAAATCACATCAGTTCGTTACTAAAATATTAAACCTATTAAGTACATGTGGAAAACATTTTAAATTAGGGAAGCTATAATATAGCAGAGGCTTTTAATGATTAAATTACAAAAAGAGAACAGATCTTACGCGCAATTGTCAGTATCTTTGATAAACCATATTCTACAGTAAGATACATAATTAGTAGATATAATTTAGTTTATCGAATAACATATAATACATGTGAGCATAACTATGCCGAATAAACTAAACAGCAGCTTATTCAGCATAAGCTGATTTTGTAAGAAAACCACATGGTTTTGCCCTTTGAAACGTATTTTCAGTAATGAACATAATTGTGATCTTGATTTCATTGACATTCTATTCAAAGAAAACTTTTATACAAAGCGAATTTTTCTTGAAACTTAGGCTACTAAAAATTCTAGTAATTGCTTAAATGATACAACCTACTCGCACCTTGTTAGTTAGACGGAAAAAAAACCAATCAGGACGGCGTATAGTCCTTACGTAAAAGGGGCAACAGCAATCTGTCATATATAAGGCAAACTAACCGTAGGATCAATGTAAGACAGGAAGAACATCAAAACGCCGTAATAAAAATTGAAATAACATCACCGCTAGTCCAACATGTAAACATGACACCATATTCAATTGATTTTAACAACACTAAAATGCTCACAAACATTGAACACACTATGAGAAGAATAATACAAGTGGCGATGGAGATAGAATAGTGGCCTAACAATTTAAACACGTGGGATGACACCCAAATAGTGCCAATAGCTTGGAAACCCTTAATAACGTCAGTGGCAAATAGGAAGTCTTTACACGCAAAAGTAGACAATGGGAAAAGTCAACCTTGCATAACAATAGGCCCGATGACGCGCTAGTGAGTGAAAACCTTTCTCTCAAACAGTGAATGCGGTAGAGTATATAAAGATAGTGACAGAGAATACCAGTTTGATATGAATAATGAAATCGAAAAGCAATAATACTTGTTAATAGCATATGGGAATTACCTGAAATGTCATCACGGTTCTTACTAGAACCAACAGATTATTATGTGGAAGGAACCTCCAAAACCCAATCCAACATATATAGCGGGTGTAACATAATTTCGTGTCATAACTTCAGATGGTGATAATTTGAGCAACTTTAATCGTTTTCTACAGCGTGTTGAAATTTCGTGAAAATATTATAATTTTTTGAATAACTCAAAAAGTAAAGAAAATAAATTCACCAAATCATGTTTATCTAATAGATTTTAATGAAACTTCTAATTTGCATAAATACTAGTTAACCAGTGGAGCAGATAAAAGATTATACTGATTGTTTTAACCCCAGAAAACGGTTGGTTTTGCGACTATGTTTCTTAAGACTTTTTCGGTTAAAATTTTTCGACGCATCACTTTCTGAAGTTATATCATGAACTTCTGTTACATTCTGTATATATACTGGGTCCTGCAACAACACCGCTGTAATCTATATATCCGTTTCGTTAAAAATTAGGTAAATTAAAACTGAACTGAAATAACAAATCAATATCAGGCATATTTTAAAAATATATTCAGATATACAGGGTGTTAACTTCAAGAGTGGCATAAGATTTTTGCGTTATTTGAAATTGAACGTCCTGTATATTATTTTAGTTTTATAATCTACAATCTATCTGTATTACATTTCCATATTCGAAAAAGTTGCGCTTCTCTAGTTACATTGACTTTTTTGAAAAATTTAATGCACACATTTATAAATTAGAAATATCACATCTACAAGCCAATTACAGCTAGAAGTTCCTAATTTAATAAAAAGAATTATAAGCAAAACGCTTTCGTAAGATGAATAAAAATTGGTCTCGGTTATACAAGGCAGTTCTAAAACGGTTGCTAATCAGTTATTTGTTATTTTAAATAAAACAATCTGTATATGAACGCACGAGTGAACGTAAAGTTAGATTATGCATCGATCATAATTTATTAGAAATCATTTATTCATTATCCACAAGATAATTTAATTGATATGATTCTTGTGTTGGGTGAATCAGAAAGGAATCGTTGTTTGGCAAGCAGAATTTACGCCAAAAATATTCAAATAGAACTCATCCAAATAAGCGATCTTTCCATACAGTTATGATTAGATTTATTGAAACTGAGAGTGTTAATTATTCTAAGCATAAGTGAATAAAACCAGCAACTAATGAAAAAAATGAGTTGACAGCTTTTTTGCTGTTGAAAAAGTTACTCATAAAAGCCAGCGAGAATTAAGTGAAAGGCGAAAGATCAGTTCAACGGATTTTAAAGAAGATAATGGTCGCCCGTACCACATTCAAATAACTACATCAAGAGCTAGTTGACGCTGATTCAACAAAATGCAAACGTCCTGAATAACATTTTGTGAACAGACGAAGCAACGTTTCCTATAAATGGATTTGTTAATTCTCACTATCACTCACTATTACTCCATATAAAACCCTCATTTAATTAGGAAAACCAATTTTCGGCACAGATGGTCACTAAATGTTTGGGGAGGTATCATTGGCGATTATGTTTTTGAAGACAATATTAATGAAGAAGTATATCTTAACTTCATACAAAATGAATTACATGATCTATTTAGAAGGCATTTATCTTAATATTAGAATGAGAATGTGGTTTCAACATGATGGAGCACCTACTCACTATTCTGGAGAAGTGCAAGATTATTTGAATGAAATATTTCCGAACAAATGGATCGATCGCAATGGACCTATTAGGTGGCTACCTAGGTCACCGAACTTTTTGTATGGGGATACATAAAAAATATTGTTTATATGGAATCTACAGCAACATAGGAAAATATACGTAATCGTATAATCAATGCATGTCATGCAATTACACTTAGTGTATTGCATAGGGTAAATCAGTCTCTTAGACATCGGTTAGAGTTATGCGGTCGAGAGAATGGAGTACTTATTAAATCATTAAAATATTTGTGGCTTTTTTTTCTTTAATAGTTATTAATGTTTCTGACTTGAATTTTTTTATAGCCCACTGAGAACTGAGATTTAAATGATCGCATGCTATTTCAGAATTATATTCTACAATTTATTTTCTATATAAGTTTTTCTAAAGTAGGTTTTTCAGTTTTTATGATATCCTGGAAGGGGTCTATTACCTTATAAAAGGGATACTTAGAAACTAATGCCCACAATTTTTCCTAGGAAACTGTTTATTGAAAATGTATGTATTTGTTTTACACCTATTATCTTTGTATACATATAATCTCAATTAATTACACAGTCTTACGTCAGCACAAAACAGGTGTGTGTTCGCCCTACGCGTACCATCTTTTATGCTATTTATTGCCGCGTCATATGTAGACTTTGTCCTATTGAATGAACCTTTAAGTGGCTCAAAAATATGGAAAACAAAGAAGTCGGGTCGAAACTGTAGAAAGGTTTTCCGATTCGTATGATGACGTGATTTTTGTAATATTAGGTGAACTCAGTGGAAGTCCTGCTATAGTCTGTTGAGGGTCTTGATCCAAGCATCTGGATTGATTACGTTATCGCTCAACACTAGAATTACAAGAGTCACTCTATAAGTGTTCAAAAAACAGTAGTTGTGAGTTTTATAGTTAAAGGAGTAGTTTTGAACTTTTTGCTCAATGATGGTTACACATGACATCACTCCATTGGCTATGTTTTTGTGTTCAATTCAAAATTGTGGGGGCAGATTTTATTACCTGTAACGATTCGAGGCAAAAGATTCCACTTCAGCACCAAAGTAGTTCAGAACAAATTATTTTCCATTGAAATCTGTAGTTGATGGTGAACCCTTGAGCAAACCTTTCATTCCATCACTAGGCAAAAGTTAAACGGGTATTATTGTCGACTTGTGATACGCCGATACTAATAAATATTGACATGAACAAACACATGTCTGAGTTGATGACTGTATCAGAACGCCCAGGGCACTGACGTCAATAAAGTAAGTTCTTCCATTTCCTGAAGCTCTAACTTTCTGAGCCCAGCTTCCAACCATGCTCCCATCAAGTGTGTAGCTTAAACACGCGTTCACAAATGTTTATGAATGTTTAGTATAGTTCCTTCCGCGGCAATCAAGAATTCTATTATGGTTCGTTGTTTGAAAAGTGAGTCGTTTACAAAAGCAACGTCGACACTTTATTATCGTTGCATAGGACACTTTAAATTGGCAACATACACAATTTCAGCTTTTTATTTTTATTATTACTTGAGAATTGGTACGGAGCATTACCTTCTGTGAAAGCCTCGTATTTTAACCAACTTCATTCCTTTGTAACAAAATAAATCTACAATAAAGTTGTACAAAAATAGTATTAATTAAAAATCCATGCCTTATCTAAACTTTTCCAATATTTCCTCCAAGGAATTTGTGGTTTTGTTAAGGGTAAATAATTAAGAATCAAAATATATTTTATATCTCTTTTTATCTCATATTGCCATTTCTTTAAATAATTCTATTACTTAATAAGCACTGCTTTTCTACAAAAACTTTTAATGCTCACGTTAAAACCCGACATTACAGCTTTATTAAAGCCTGATGTGGTAGACTTGACCCATACTAATGCGTTTAGTAATAATTACTTAATTAAGTCCGCCCGTGTGACCTGTAATCGCTAAGGTGGTAGTTGAATTAGTTTTCATAATTAAATCCACAGCCCACAATAGCAGTTGTGCCAAATCATGTATATTAAGAAAAATTAATGTATCTTTTACATCTATTAAAAATTAAACAAGATTTAAGAATAAATTGCAATGATATGTTCACTGCTTTTTATATCCTTATATAGAATCTTATTTATATATCTTAATTTAAAGCAATTTCTAAATAAACTTAGTCAAATAACAGTTATAGAATGTTTAAATTTATAATTAGTGATATTAAATATTTACAAACTAACGTGCTAAATTCCTTTGGAAACAGGGACTGAAATTGCTATTATGGTGTTATACCACTGATATTTTCAAATTTTAGAGCATGCGCTATTTTCTTGATATTATTTAAAAAAATATAAATTCCCTACATTTACTAGATTAATCTAAACTAATGCAACTTGCGTTAATTGCTTATAATTTAAATATTGTTTATACAATGTTAGTGAATATTATATTAACACTTATGGCAACGAAGTATATAACATTCTTAACATTTACAGAATATTTAATGATTTTCCAGGTACATTACAATAAACAGTTGGGCAAAACGAGCTCAGTAAACCTCAACCTGTTGGATTATATTGTAACAACGATGAAAAACAACTGAAGCATGTAACTTATTGACACATATTCGTAATTATTTCTTTCAATTCATCCACATTTCGCACTTTCCTATTGACACCCACTATCTTTTACTATATTCCACATCCAGAAATCACACGACATTATGTGGCGAATAATCAAACTATTGAAAAAAGCCGTTTTCCGCCTAACCATCTAGCAAAACACGCACAGATCTGCAAAATGCAGAGGTACACCGTCCTGTTGGGAATAACTATGAACACGTGCTAAAAAGATAAGGTATTGAAAAGCGTAAGGCTGGAACATATTTAGATAGAACACCTTTTTATCCGAAAATAACCGAAAAACGGTTAAGTGAGTGCCATAGAATTGTTATAATGTTGATGGTGTTCCATTTTTGTACTAGGTGCGTCACTGTAAAATACAATTACGGAGAAACACGAAATCATATAAGTATTAACATTATATTGCTTCACTCTGTATTTACGTATTAATTTATATTTATACTTATTCGGTATAGGTACCAACAACATCTTCCACATCTTCCATATCAAAGCAAGTTATTCTGCATGTACAATGCGATTTTTTTAGTTATGATTCTAAAATTTTATTTGATATTTTGTTAGAATGTATATCATATGTCCAAAGAAATTATAAGAATAAAACAAATTCAGCCAACTACTGAGTGTGACATTATTTGTTTATGTATTTGTTTAGGTATAGAAGTGGTCAAAATTAAAGAAAAATTTAAGTACAAGTATTATCCCAAAAATAATATACACATGTTCAAATTTTACTTACTTGTTGTGGCGTGGTAAGGGCGAAATGCCATTAAATTCTTGTCCAAAGTTAAGCTCTCGGAGCGTTCGCTCGCGCAATTTCCTGTTCGAAAGCATTGGACACAATTGGAATTTTCATCTAAGAAAGACGTTGTAATCGCGTGAACATATCCGGACTTGAGGGCGGATGAGGGAGTAATTTTATGTTATCATGACAAGGAGCAGATATGATATCATTAGTTGTGGTCGATTCTGCTGAAATATGGACCGAAATTTCTTACGCAAACGTGTTACATAGTAATTTCAAGTAACTGATAAGCTATTTGAGATAATAATACCTTGTTAGTCATACGCCATAATCACAATTTCTTAACTTTCGACTACTATTGATATTTTGAGACATGGTGAAGAATAATCATGATTTCGATGCAGGGTTCAAGTCGCAAACCCTAGTGTCAGTAATAGCAACATTAGAGCATAAGAATGTATCATCTTCTTCGTGAAAGCGTGAACGAAGTATCGATTCAAATACTTTTAGTCGTGAACATGTGAATCCCTCGAATAATTTGGACATTCCACTTTTCCTAACTATCTCTGTATAGATCTACGTTGGTGTTTTTTCAAAATAATCCCTATGGATGTCTTGGTTTTCCAAGACTATGCATATCTAGCATATAATTAATGCAATAATATTAATAATTCATTTTCGCTTCTTAAATTCTGTTATAACGATTTTTTTATTCTTTTATGACTTAAAATGTTTACCATTTATTAATTTAAATTATTACTTTAGTATTGACCACTGAAGCTTATATTTTTGGTTTTACCATTTATAATTAGCATTTACGTATAATTTATACCAAGTAGGTTTAGTCAGAGGTCACCTTATGCACCTTGCTAAATATAGATTCCTTTAGTAAGCTTTATTACAAGTGAATTAATACCTTCATCAACATCTATGAGTTTTATTGGGACTTTTAAAATTGAGTTAATTATTGTACTAGTATATGTGGCTCGCATACAGGGTGGGTCATACCTTGCTCCCCGTTTTTAAGGTTAAACTGTTAAGAGTAGGAGAGTCACAAAGTGATGGGGCTGATAGATGCAGTAGAGATAGAAGTTCCTGTCGAGAAGGTTTAATTGGCAACTATCCGTGGACAAGCGTGCAGTGAGCGTTTTCCATCGAACCGTAAATTCATAGCAATGACTTTTGTCGCCGCGCAACGTGCTTTCCCTATTCATTATTAAATTACACCCCATGTCTCAGATCTGGACCGAAAATCTATTATTTTGTGGGTTTCGAACTTTAGGGAAAGTTGTGCTCGAACGTCTAAAAACGTAAGATGTAGCTAGATGGTCCATATCGCAGTCTCTAAAACATTCTGCTCGCAAACACGCAGTTGCCCTTCAGTTCTCCGACCGCACCATGCGACGAATGTTGCATCAAGACCTTCATTTCCACCCGTACAAAATAATTATTTGCTAAAAATTCTCCGAACATGATTGGCAAAATGTTACCGAACAACGCTTTTGTTTTCTTCGCCTCTCTGGGTGCGTGAATAAACAAAACTTCCGTTATTGGAGTGAAAACAACTCAAGGAAAATTCATGAAGGCTCCTTTATAGTGACAGTGACACATTGTTTGGTGTGCAGTGTCGTACAATGAGATCATTGCGCCCTATTTTTTCAATGAGAAGGCGTGGTGATTACCGATCATTTCGATCGATATATGAACATGGTTTCCCGGTTGCTCAATATCATTGAGGTGACTTCACGTGACGAGTATGTTTACCGGATTTAACCCAGGGTGATTTTCTCCTATAGTAGATACCTAAAGGCAAAACATCGTCCGAGGAATCTGGAAG
>JAHWXV010010927.1:0-12239 GCA_024586415.1 Phrixothrix hirtus | reverse complement strand
ATTTAAATAAAAAGTAATGAAGTAAGCATGTACATAATGCACACAAATCATTAAAATATTAATTTATTTTTATTTTGAGGACGATAATTGGGACGGTCAATTTTGATTAACCTTTTGAGAACAGCAGACAATAATTTTGATAAGTTCTTTTGGAAACACAAAATCGTAAGAAAGTGAATAAGCAAGAACATTTGCTTTTATAGCGCAGTATAATAAATTCACAGGATAAGAAACATAATTTGAATAAATGAAGGAGTTCATAAATATCTTTCAACTGCACTCTCAATAAACAAAAATTATTATTAGATCGAAAATGCGCTTACAAATTTTCTAGTTTATAATTAGAGAACGGAAACGGTTCAGGGTTAACAACAGTAGACCGTTATTTATCAAAATTAATGCCTAAGACGCGTGAACATAAATGATCATATGAACTTAGGAACGCCTTTACAGAGTGCTAATATAAAGTATACAAATAAGGATTATACTCGTAAACTAATTGAATCCTTAAGTATTCCACAACTAATATTAAAGGGAAGTCTATAAGGTAAATTTTACTGTGTTCAGCAGCTTGCCACTGATAGCTGCAAAATGCAGACGACAAACGATGTTGATTGAAATCTCGTAATAAAACATTTCAAAAGACCAATTGTCAAAACTCGTAAAACCAATCAGCGTTAATTACACACACTAAAACAGGTGTAATAGTTCGGAAATTCACATAAACTTGAGTATAAAGAAAGAGTACACCAAAAACACCATACACAAACATACAAGCAACATAAAGCCACATCAACCCCAACATGATAAAATAGCACACTAAATCCTGATGTATAAATTTGACGGCATTTATTCATAGGCAACCCAAAATGATGACAAATTATTTAGTATTACATTACAATGTAACGAATTCAATTTAAGAATAAAATCGACGGCCTAAAACCAACATTATATAATTTAAAACTAACCAAAATATTAACTCTTCGAGTACAAATATTGGGTCGCCGTTGAGTCGAATTCAGTTGTTTTGATAATATTTTCTTGTAAAGTTTCGGAGAAAAAGGGATGTGTGTACTGAGATATAAAATAGCTATGAAATTTACTTAAATAGGGTTCTGGGAATAATTACTTAGTAAGTCTTCGCTAGAGGGCGAGACAAATTAAAATGAATTTTCCGGATCTTAGAAATAATAAAAAAATGAAATTTGATAGAAAAGACTTACTTCGCAATTGTAGTTGCCTTGCACAAGAAATAGAAATGATAACTCGTATAAAAATAACAACATAATATATTAAATAACAATTTAAATCACACATTTATCAAAATTGAAAGTTTACTTAGACGTAGTTTTGTGAACAATATCTTTTAAATAACAATGACAATTTAGTAAATAGTCAAGAAATTATTAAGCATATTTACAAAAGTGATACGTTTGTTGTGTCAACTTGGTTCACTTGGTCATAGTAACCGAATGCTGCCTTAATTGCAGTGTTTGTTCGAACAAACCTATAAAAAGAGAAAAGGAAGCAGTAATAGTTCTAATATGTAAAATAATGTCAATACAAGTTAGCACAGCAATTAATTACTTATAATTATGGTATAATCACCTACCATAAATCAAAACTTACTGAAGTTGAATTGTAAATCGTTGAGAGATTAATTAATTAATTAAGAATTGGCCTTGCCACTCGTACAGAGTTGCGTCACTACAAAAACTGCATATCCTATGCTATCTTAAACATTGAACAAAAAAGTTCCATTTATGCAAAATCTAAACTGACCCCTAATTAAGGATTATAGATAACACATACTATACATTAATTCATTGTGACTCACTCCAAAGTATTCCTATAAAGATGCTTTCTTTAACTGATTTACAATTTCAATTTATAGAAAAATTCAGTAATTAACTAGTAAATTCTAGGCGGTTCAAAATGGAATGCTCAGATCAACAGCTCCAATCCACCATCCGGCTCTCCTGAAACCTTAATAAAAATTAATGAAAGTCAAGTTAGCTTGACAATAATTCATTGAAATTTGAAATTTAATTAATAAAGATTTTTCATTTGCTACAAATCAAGCACATACTGAAGATTTAGAAGAATTTAAGCTAAAAATAATGAAATATAACAGATGATAATTTTAAACGTGCATTTTATTGCCAAGCTTAACTAAAATAGGAAAATGAAGTGTCATTAACCATAATTCCGAAAGCAAACTCGGTTATTCCGAAACGATATGAAGTTCAATCTTCAGAATAAGAATTTAATCGAATTTACCTGTATTAATCAATCAATATGAAATTAAATATGAAGAATTAGTATTTAAATGGGGATTACTAATTAGTAATATGTTCTGTAGAATATAAATCAAATATTAAAGTATATTTTAATAACCTTGAACAAAAATTGAAAACAATGTCAACGTTCCATAACCTTAAAGTAATAACTTGAAAGACTGATTACAAATGTTAGATTAATATTGAAATACAAAATATTTACTGAAATAATTAAATATGAATAGTTTCTTTTAAATTTCTATATTTTGTAATAAAAAACCTAACGAAAACGTTACATTTTTAAAAAAAAATTTAATTAAATTTCCTCGCGTGAATTCTCCTAAAACAACCTAGAAATATATTTAAAAATATTACCCATAATTTTAATAATATAACTCAGAAATAATTTGTTTTTTATCTACTTGGGTCACCAAAGACCTGATTTCGGTATTCCGCGTTACATTAAAGTTTAGTACGTATTGCGTCATCCGGCAAGTTTCAACGCGCAAATTCGGCAAATGCGCGATGAATAGTTTGTATTTTTATTTTTCTGCTACAGTGTTCAGTTCTATGTGTTACTTTTGTGCACAAAAAAGCAACAACGACGAATAAGAATGATTATACTGATGGCAAACTATTTGCTATATTGATGAATGATTCCGATGAAGAAGTAAAAGCTCCACTTGATGAATTCCTTGACGGCGAATCCGAAGAAGATGACATTATTGAAAACGATGATGAGAGTGAGATGGAAGAGAGTGAAAGTGAAAGTGTGGAAGTACAGGATAATACAGAAACTCAAAATATTGGACATTCAAGCGACATTGAAGTTGAGGGTTGTGTTTAGAAGTATATTGCTCCCAAAACTGGTAAAAATATTATGTTTAATATTATCCGTTCAAATAGAAATTTAATGGATGTGGGTTAAAATATTCGTTCTATACTTGACAGTTTTAAAGTTTCTATATTTCAAGAAATAGTCGAAATTGTCGTAAAATACATTAACCAACGAGCGAATGAAATAATACAAAAACAAAACGAGACACATGACATGGAACGTGCTTTATGGAAATACGTAGACTCAACCGAAATTTACGTTTTTCTTACAATTCTTATCTTAATGGTAAAAACCAAGTGATCTACGGTCTTCAACAAATCCGTCACATGAAAAACCCCATTTATAAGGCATGCTTGAGCAGGAACCGAGTCCTCGAAATTTTGCGATTGATTCGTTTAGATGATTCAAAAACAAGGGTCGAAAGAAAAACTCACGGCAAGCTTGCTCCCATACGGGATGTGTCTAATATGTTTACCGAAAATTGCGAACAATGTTACAGTCCTTAAGCTTATGGCACATTTAAGGTTTACGTCCCTAGCGAGACCGAAAAATACGGGATTCAACTTTGTGCCCTTTGTGACTCACAATTGTTGTACTGCTGTAATTTTCAAATATATCTGGGAAAATATGGAGATGCGCCTGAATGGAGCCAAGGACTAAGTGTTCTCAAATACCTAGTTGAAAATTGGCATGGGAGCGGTCGGAGAATAACAACTGACAACTGTGCTACGGACAGCGAGACTTACGTGCGGCGATTTATTCACCTGCTTGCGGTCAGTACGGATCCCTACGACTAACTACACCTTACATCTTAATGTCCGTGACTCTTAGAGCTAGTCATTACTTTTTGCGTCGCCAGAACATAATCCGCATAGCACAGGATCCACTTCTGTCGTATATTTAGTTAGAGAACTGTTTGTGACATTTACTGTATCCAAAAATAATAAAGGAAATAAATAAATCCCTACAGCAAAGCCTTCCCTTTTAAGCATACTTAGTCAAACAGAGGTGATCCTGATGTACGTATATGAATTTCTATGGTATTTTATTTAATAAGTACATAACAGTCAAAAAGTCCATTACAGAATTAATATATACTTCTTAATTTATTGTAAGTTCATATGTTTATTTATTATCGCTCTTATTCGTGTCCTTTTGTTTGTACAGTTGTGTTATATGCAGACTGCTTTGTAATTAACAATTATTTTTTAAAAGATAAATGAAACATAGTCGTTTCAGTTTACTTCTATTTGATAACACTGCTTAATTTATACACTAAATTAGCTATAGGCTATACTAAACCTTGTAGTACTGTTTATGTTTAACACTACCTCTCCATTATGCTCATTCAAACTATTGGTTTGTGGTACACATGCAATAGAGTGTACTACATATGTAAATCTAGAAATTAACGATAAGAATATGCGTACGGTTTAAGTTCTATTAATTCATCGGTAATTGAGTGAGATTAAACGTTTCTTAAAAGATAGTTGTTATTAATTTTGTGATAATTATAAAATAGGAGGTACTGTCATTGATTAGTTAACTTTTTAAACAGTTATACATCCTTATGCTATCAGATAGTCTTTATCAGATAATTAAAACCGAAGTTATTCATATGTTTAACCTAATTGCATTTGTCATGTAGCTAAATTGGAATTTATAGCAACAGTTGTCCAAGAATATAATTAAGAAATAAATACGTTGTCTAGAGATCCTTTTATAAATTGAACACTGTTTCTTAATGCCTTAACTATTTTTGAGACTTCTCATACTTAGATTTTTGAATGATATGTAAATCTTGCTATTTGTTTTAGCCGGTTGTGCAGATTTCAGATCAGATTTATAAAATCTGGTAAGAATGCACTTATTAAATAAAAACGTGTAACAAATATGGTTATAAATGGGCGCGTGCTTACATGTTTGCCTGTGGGTTTGTCTGTATGTGTGGGTGTGTGTTTGTGTGTGTGTGCGTGTCAGGGCGTGCGCGAGGGCGTGCGCGTGCGGGTGCGCGCGGGCGTGCTTGTGTGCGCGCGTGAGTGCGTGCGTATGCGTGTATTTTGATAAAAATAGTTGAAACTTGATTAATTTCCTCTCTTGTAGAAGAATTCATGTGTGTTGAAGAAAATAGTAAATATGGTTGTAAAACTTTACTATCTCAGTGCGTGGATATGTGAATTCGTACGTGCGTCCGCGCATGTGTGTGTGTGTGTGTGTCCATCTTACTAGAAGTAATCGGAGCTTGTTTAATTTCCTATGTTGAGGGAAATGATAAATATAGCTGTAAAAGATTACTATGTTCATGTACGCGAGCACAAGCACGTACATGCGTGCATGCATGCATGCAAAATTTATAATTTTTGAACTTTTGAGAGAAGTTAATGGCATGTTGTTATACATCATTGGAAATAAAATTAAAAGCACTATAGAATGACGTAGAAAAAAAATATGGCATCCATATGAAGCAAAAACGTTACAGTTAGTATCTCAAAAACAAAACACCATATTTATCTATTTTTAGTGTCGCTGCAAAGAACATTAAAAATTGCCCGAACAATGTCCAAGTTAAAATGATGTCTAATACACATACTAGTGGTGTGACTGAAATACTATATTAGGACACAGAATTAGTAAGTGCTTTAAAACAGGCCGAGAAAAAGCTATACAAGGGAGACTCAAAGTTTCCAACTGCTAATTTTCGAGACTTGTTGTACCAAGGCACTTAACGATTGTGTATCTGTACACTACTTTTCGCATCAACGACAACTATCCTCCAATTACGACAATTTTATATCAAACCTTTACTCCGTTTCATGTTAGTACTAGTGCCGTAACGTACCATAACGTACCTTTTATAAAATATAAACGTGATACTACTATGGCAATCGCAGCAGTTCGGCAAATATATCAGAGGTTAACAATCAATAAAATCGATAAATGTATCAAAGCAGGTCTGAAGCACGAAAAAGATATAAATGATATACAGCAAGAATAAGTAGGGGATCGCAACCCATAGAAACAGAAAAAGGAAATATTAACCATAATACATCTAAAATCAGTTCCTTACAGTTCACATTACAATAAAAAACCGACAAAAGTTGAGAACCATTTGGATTTATTTAATTAGGTGACACTTAACAAAGTTATTATTAATACTGATCCTCAGAATAAAAAACAATATCTGCAAGAATGGAATTTTTGAAAAAATCGTAAAATCAAAATGCAAAGGAAGGTAAGGTTCTTATAAGAATAATATGAAACAAAAGTTTAAAGGTAAGGTAAACTAAAAACTACCGGGTCATTAAAAGGTGTTGTGTCACAGTTGAAGAATCCTGTCGAGTAATGACTGCTCAAAATTCCAGAATTGCGAGGCCTTATCTATAGAATAATTTCCTGATTCGGTAAATTGATATTAACGGATCCATATACTGGCCTGCCAGTTACCTGATATCCCAGTATTGGATTTCCTTTTACGCCGGTATTTGAAAAATAAAATTTATTGTAAAGGGCACCAGACAATAAAATAATTATGCGTAGTTACCAGAGAGGTTTTAAAGGAATTCCAGCAACGATACCTCATTATAGGTGCGAATTGTGTATAAGCGAGAAGGGAATCCTTTAGATCAACTTTTTTAATCCGGTTGTGTACATTTTTAGTAGTTAATAAACTGCCGCATGCATTGTTTAATATTATAAAATCAGACATAAAACGTAATTAAGTAAATGCCAACAAAACTGTTTCAAGGAGATTTTACTAAGCCTACTAGATTAGCACAGATGTGGATTTATTTAAAATTTATTTAAAAAGTTGAAAATTCAGGCTAAATATTTTGAATAGAAACCAGAGTTATTATATTTTAGAAAATTTCAGTTTAAGCTAATTTAAGATATTTACAATTAATCGAACTCATTGCGATTCTAAAAATTGTCACTGTCAAAATTTTTCGACCATTAAGGTTTTGAAATTTTGTTGAATGACAGTTTCCCTCGTCGAATTGGTAAGGAATAAGTTCTCATAGAAACTACATTTTATCTGACAAACTTACAAGCTCTTGTGTAATTACCTTTAAAAAATATTTTTCTTCATTTAAATAATATAAGTTTGACTTATACTTAATAATTAGTACATGATAAGAGGTATTTGACTACGCCAATGGATTTTTACCTATAAAACTGTATAAGACTAAGTCTTCATTTTTCCAATACCTTGAAGAATAAAGTAGATACGGGAGGTGCTCAAAAATTGCACTTATTCAATGTCGTCCTATATCTCAGAAATAAGAAGGGATATTGAAATTTGGTTTCCAACATCATAAATATTTCGTGAAAAGCACAACTTTCTATTTTCACCAATAACTGAGAAAAGTAAAGATTCTGTACAGAATGCATACAATATGTAGCGTAAACAATAAAAACTTTGGGCAATATATAATTTTGTTGCCAGCTCGCGTAATGTAGATCTAAGTTCCAGCATTTTTGGATATAAGCTGTATATGTGTTGCGAAAACACACTGGAGTCACTATAGTGTCCAGTGTAACGATAACTTTAAATCTACATATAGTTATGACCTTGTGACGATATCGTATAAAGATAAAACACAAATAGGAAATATTCTAAACTTTACTGTAAATAAAAATACCAGAACAGGAAATCAAATAAGATTAACATTTATTTAATAAATTTATAAACGTTTGATAAAAACAGTAATTAAATTTTAAGTTTACTTCAAATTCTATGAACACTGCAAATTTTCTAAGTAATAACAGTGTGAAATGTTTAAAATTGTACTCGTACATGAAAATTTAAAAAACATTATCAAAATAACTTACTGATAACGTGCAGATATGAAAAAGCAACTAATATCTATAGCTAAATAAGTCAAACAACGAGTTACTAAATGGTAAGGTATTACTGCAAATAATTAAGATTTCAGAATTATTACAAATAATCTTAAACTGATTCACGTAATTTTAATAAATTATATACGCCAGAGTAGCTATTGCTGTACTTGACTTTAACAAAAGCTATTTTCAATCAGTTAGTGCAATTATGTTAAACAAATACACATTAATAAGCCGGTTAATACTTTTTAAAATATTACATCTTAAAATGAAATAACTAATTCAATTTGGATTAGATAAGGGATTACACAGTGAGTATAATTTAAGTTCATTAATCAAGGGTAGTACTCATTCTTCAACACAGTCTTTAAGATTACAAAGAACTAATTAATTTAAAAATGAGGTATATGGTTTCATATAATAGAATACAATACACAGTTGAAATTGTTTCAGTCGCGCTCAAGTTCTATACAAATAAAATTCCCTAATCATAAAAAGAAATATTACGTGTTAACTGTGCCTATTAAAGATTAGCTAATTAGGATAAAGAAAAAAAAAGATATAAGATAACATTTGTAAATTTAAAAGTAGCATCTATGGAGACTGTTAAAAATGAGATCATCTTCGACAATATAAAAGCGTGGGCAGCAAAGTCAGAACCGGAAGCCAGACATCACCGCCCACCAGCGCTCTAGTACATAAGCACCCTATATCGATGACTGGGGTTACTAGGTTGGTACCCATCTAGTACATTTCAACTATACTAGATAGTCTCGATAAATCCGAGGTGAAAGTAAACATTAGGGTGAATAACCATGTAAAAACCAATAATCTATTATTTATCAAACTTCAGATATTTCATCTACTCGAACTATCTATGATTATAGGCTCCCATCATAATAAACTATGGAGTGTTGCACTAGTAAGTTATTAGTAATCACGATACAACTTCTTAGTGGACGTGACCATCCATCCTTGTCAATCAATGCACATGTAGAAACTTCACGAGTAAAGCAACGTACAGCTCGGCCGTTTTACACTGCGCATAAGGTGCTTGAAGAGGGTACGCCTTTATATACTCTGAAATAAAAATTCATTGAAAAGATTATTAATAGGCTACCAATCTTCAAAGGCTTAACAAACTGCGAAGTTGTGTTTGAATTAAAAGAAACAAACAATGGTAAGAAATTCGGCAACCCCAATGTGATAAATCCTGTAAAATCTAAGCCTGATATTGATTCTGATGATGCCTTCAAAGGTAGCTTCTAAACCGCCACGCGGCAGTATAAAATTTTGATAATTTTATTTTTAAGTTAACATTTGCGCTATATATATTTACGATTTCAACAGTTTTATATTCCATGAACATTATCTGATGTTATTTATTTATAAAGCATGCACATGCTTGTAACATTCTACTATTTGTAATTCACTTTTATAATGTATTTAGCATATGACTTATAAAGCTTTCCCTATTATTGAAGTCAATGCATAAACAACAACAGGCTTTCTGCTTTGAATGTACTTTACAGTATAATGCTAATAAAAGGGCACGATTTTCCATGTATTAAACCGACGCTATCCATACGGTCTTTCTCAGGTTATAACAGCCAAGCTGTATTTATGTTTAAATAAATATTATTTCAGAAAGTTGATTAGAAAACCGTTCTATGTACATAATTACCTAATTAAAGCCGTTAAACTAAAAAGCTGATTTACACAATTACACAAGTCAAAAATAGTTTCATAAATGTACAATTATTTATTTGCAGGATCCAGTGGCGTTCCCAAAAAAATTAATAATATTTCACAACACATCTAAGCTAAAAGAGAGTTAAATCAAGTTAAGGAAATGTGTGCGAGAATTGTCCTAAAAGTTAACAGACAAAATAGCCGGTACAAACCTTTGCAGCTGTTGCAGGAAAATAATTAGATAATAATAAATAAAAGATTTGGCCACAAAAATCAACTTCAAAAGATATAGCTGATTACTCAATGTATGACTCCTATGTACTATTCGTTGTTACAATATTTAAAAGTTTGCCATTATACACATAATTTTTAACCAATTTGACGATAAGGTATAATAAATGAAAATAATATGAAAGTACCAAATATAAACTTTTAACGTATTAACAATATCAAAGAAAAAGGCGAAATATAATTGTTTCGATATTAATTTAGACTGCTCTCAAGACTGATATTTCTTATTTTTTTATTAAGTAATACACATTTTGAAATGCAGATAATAAGTTTTATGTATTTGATTTGTTGTTACACATATACCCTATGCGTAGGGCCGGGGCGCGAACGCGGGCACATGGTAATTACTTGCGTTTGGCGGTAGGAGTCACTAGAACCTAAGTCTAAATACAACCTAAGATAAGATGAATAAATGGGATGAACAAGAATGAGTGATCGCTAATCAGCAATGGCCTTTAAATAAAACGCCAATGTATGCTTTGTTTATTAATTCCGGAGCAGACGCTCGGTGTCGAGACGTCAGGCGTCGCAGTGAAGGTGTCGTTCTAGCAGGCGTCCAGGAGGAAGACTACGGCGGTGATGGACGTCGGCGACAGAGGGCGTCTTGGATGTGGCGTCGTCGGTTAGCCAACTTCCCGAACCTACCCTTCGTTGTAGGCCACCTGCGGTGGCGGACACCTTGGGTGAAATAGTTTATAACACAAATAGCAGTAGGCCACTGCTAGTGCGGTGAATGAACGATAATGGTGATAAATGAAATTAAATAAACACAACGTTCAATGATTAAAGAAACAAAACTACATTCAAGAAAACACACACCAAAAGGGAAATGAAGCAAACAGTTGATAATGAAATATAAAACTATTACAAACTAAAGCAAAACTAAATTAAATGTCACTTAGTACTCTGTCCTTACTTAATACTAAAGCGTACTCATGTATGCGGTGATGAGGAGCGATAACGTAGGTCGAGCGAAGGGTTAGCCTCAGAAGCAGCCTGAAAGGGAGCTAGGCTGCGCACTGGATGGCTCGCTGGTCGGCTTCTTGGGGTTCGGTGGTCACTACACATTTTAGGCACCAACTTCTGACCGGATACAGAACGACCTTTCGGAACTACTAGTACTGCGACAATTGCTTGAACAACTGACTTTCGGCGGTGACCGCCGGCCTTTTATGCTATTTTCCTTGTTTTGAATAGCTGATGCGCTGGACAATTAGAGTTGGGTGACCATCTGAGGGGGTATAATATGTTTATTAGAAGGGGGCTAACTCCTGAAACCACACACGAGCACTACGCGGCCACGTCCCCTCTGTTTCATTCCACGTGGACTTCTTAAAACTACTATTTACACTCCTAGTTAATAATGGTGACTCTAACTAACATGATAACGACGATTCTAATGTTTACCATTGAGTTTACGCACAAACATAGAAACAAAAATATCCTAACTAATGTTCGATTCTAAGTTAAATCAGCTTGGCGTCTTGGTGTCTCGGCGCAAGATGGTGGCGGGTTGAGGTGTGGAAGAAGAAATTCCGTAGCGGAGAATCTCGGAAGATGCTTCTGGAAGTCACTTGGTTGGTACTGTAGGATCAACTGCCTGGTTGACTGTTGACTGTTTTTGAATGGCAATTGGAGTACCAAGATATCCATCCTTTGTCTCCTTCGGAAATGTTCCTTTTGAAGCGGGTCTTTTGTCTTCCGTACGTGCACGTACCGACTGCCCTTGTGGATGGAGTGTGGTTCTTTTCTGGGATTTACTTCTGGAAAATTTCCAGAAGTTTTCGCAGGCACTGCAAAAACTTTGCAATGCCTTCTGTGAAGGTACGACACTCCTTAGTGGCTTTCATCAGGAGGCAACCCGCTTGAAGGAGCTTTTCCTGCGTTAGTTGGCTGTTGTTGGATTCTTTAGGAGTGGAATCTCTTGGTACTCTGCAGTCTCCCCCTTTTACTGCAGCGGCGTAGCTTATGCTGCTACGTGGGCGTGGGTCTTCTGAGGATCGAGCTGCAGGTCCCATTTGGGGTTGTGGGCGCTTTGGACACCCCTTATAACTGGCGGCGTGTCCACCGCCGTAGTTGGAGCATTTTGGCGGGTCCTCTCGACGCTTTACGCACTCGTACGTGCTGTGATTTCCGCCGCACTTCACACACTTCGGCGCAGCGTTACCTCGTCGCTGCGTATGTCCAAATACCTGGCATCTGTGGCATTGTACCACGTACTTGGACCTACGCGGGGATTCAATGGTGATACACAACCCTAAGATGGCCTTAAGGTTATATATCGCCTTCCCTTCGGG
>JAHWXV010010918.1:0-11042 GCA_024586415.1 Phrixothrix hirtus | reverse complement strand
TGTGCGTGTGCGTGTGCGTGTGCGTGTGCGTGTGCGTGTGCGTGTGCGTGTGCGTGTGCGTGTGCGTGTGAGTGTACGTGTGCGTGTGCGTGTACGTGTGCGCGTGCGCATTTGCGCGTGCACGTGCGTATGCGCTTGTGCGTGCGTTTGTGTGTGCGGCCGCGTGCCCGTGTGGGTAGCGCGTGCTTGTGCGCGTCCGTGTGCGTGTGCGTATGCGTGTGCGTGTGCATGTGCGTGATCCTGTCCGTGCACGTGAGTGTACTTGTGCGTGTGTGTGCACGTGGGCGTGTGTCTGTGAACGGGATAACTCGAAAACTAAAAGTCCTAGAAGAGCAAAATTTTATGTTTGAGTTTCTATCCATCATCGCACGCGACCACAACAATTGCACTAAAATTAGAAAACCGTATGTACCACTTTATTCTTGTCGTTTTTTGAGATTTTTTTCATATAGTATGCGTTATTTTTCATAAAATTTTACGGAAATCGAGTAACCGGTAGTACTTTCGACGTTAAGTCTGAATAAAATAGTTATGGAATTGAAAACCCTGGCCAAATGAAAATTTTTATTTAGGATCGCACTCACCTTAGTTAATTAAATCAAGAATTTGATTAAAATCGAATAACCGGAAGTTCCACCTTATTTCTGTTACTTTTAAATATTTTCAGAATTTCACGTTTTTCAAGATTTTTAGAAATCGGCTGTAAGGATTTTTTTAAAATTCATAGAATTTCTTTAGCATTTAAGACTCTTTTATATAATCTAGGCGGTTACTCAGAAAATTTCCTATAAATCGAGTAACCGGTAGTACTTTCACTGTTAACTCTGAAACCAATAGCTATGAAACTGAAAGCCCTAACTAAATGAAAATTTATATTTTATTTATATTTATATTTTTCTGAAAAATCAAGAATTTGGTTTAAATTGAATAACCGGAAGTACCACTTTATTTCTGCCAGTTTTAGATATTTTCCTAATTCTTCATTTTCATGGTTTTCTTGAAATCGGTTATACGATTTTCTTTTAAACTCAGTATATTTCTTAGCTACTTAATTTAGTTTTATATTAAGCAAGGGGTTTCTCTAATAAATTTTTGAAAATCGAGTAACCGGAAGTGCTTGTAGTATTAGTTTTGAACAAAGTATCTCAAAAATTAATTATTATATGAAAATCAAAAGCTATATTTATGTTTCGTATTTTCTGTACATAGTACAGCAGGAATTTAGTTAAAATCTAATGACCGGAAGTGCCACTTTATTCCTGAGATTTTGAAGCTTTTTGCGATTTTCCCGAAAACGTTTTCAGCAACATTTATGAAACTTGCTATGGTTCTTATGTCCTTGACATCCTTTTATATGAACTTAGAGGTTTTCATGAAAAAATCTGCTGAAGCTAGTAATCAGAGAAAATTTCTGGAGTTACGCTGTGTTTTATGTGTACAGTAATTTGGATGGGTGACCGTTACAATTATCTTTCCCAAAATAAACGTAAATAATATTTTAATTATTTGCGAACATTTGCATATTTGTATATCTATAAAGGTAAGAGAAAGTCGTGTGTTGTCTTTCACCAGATTTTTATTAGTTATTGTAGTCAACTAAATTTTTGAACATGTGTAAAGGCATGTATAAGATTCACAGTGATAATGGTATAATTAAAATTATCATTTATTTAAAACCAATACAGCAGTTCTTAGACTATTGTAAAATTATAAGAATCATTTAAGAGCATAAGAAATATTGAATATGCCTTATTAAAATTGAACACACAGTAAGATTTTTGAATTTATATTTAAAAGGATAATTATGTAAATATAGAAAAAAGGTAATTTTTTATGTAAACATGTTAAAATCTAAAAGTAACACTGTAACGTATTTTTATTAGGAATTAGTATTTTCTATTTAACGTAATAATAATTGCTTGACTTCTTCATCAAGTTCGATAGTATTTTTCGATAGAGATATTCTTAAACTATTAATAAATGGATCGGATGTATAAAGTATAGTGTGAAAAACGCATTCATTAGTAGCCGATTGAGAACATTTTTTTGCATGATATAATCTAAAAGTTTTGTAATTTTTATTTAGAGATTCTTGTGCATCTCCAAAGAGTTGTCCTAGAGATAAAATAGTATTAAAACGAATTCTATTTTCTCAATGAATCAGTGCTTTATGAACAGAAGCTGGCATGTAATGTAATACCATATATATTTATGAACATGCAATACGGCAGTTGTAAATACATACTCTCAAAATTTGTCAGGATTTGTTTCCATACCATACGATATAGTTTGTAATATGATATGAAATCACTTTATCAGTTCTACATCAACTCCGGTTATTTCAGATATACATACAAAATTAGCAAAAAATCTCTGACAGTGTTGCCATAATTACAGTTACCACTTACTTGTCGAGATTTGTCAATTATTTATCCTAGTTGAATTCGACATCGTTCTTGTACATACTGCTTTTTAACTTCTTTTTCGTTTTTGTCTACCGCTATAAATTCTGACCATTTTTTAAACGATAAATTGCATAAAACGTGCAAAAATAACTCCATAAAACGAATCCACGCATGTAAAGTTGTAAGTCCAAGTCTATAGCTTTCTTCACTCTTAATTTCCTGCTGAATACGTTCTAATTTGTTCATTTGTGATGGTTTTGCAAGACATACAGTACAAGTAGAGGTAGATGGTGTATTTGTTAACGCTTGAACAACTTTTCCATCTATCAGAGTACAAACAAGTTCATGCCTTATTGAAAAGGTTTTTCATTTATTAAAACTGATGAAAGTAGAAGATACTGGATTTGTTCTTCAATTTCTTCTATAACACTTTTTGTTTTTTCTGGAATCTTTTTTGAGAATTTTATCGAAATTGGTTGATGATATCGAACAGATGAGGGAGTTGGATCCTCCCACACAAAATTCTTACTTGAATTATCGATAAGAATAATGAGCACTAAAGAGTATAAATAAATTGCTGTCAGATACAAATTCACTTTCACCTGAAAGTACTTGTTTGTATTCTTTTTGTTCAGAGGAATTATCGCAACCCCATTTACTATATAAAATTAAATCGGTTGATGATCCCAAAGATTTTACCTTCATTAGTCTCACAGCAGTATGATTTAGAAGTAGCTGTAACTTTAATTTGCATTTTATCTGGATAACATGCTTCTTTAGCTTGTATACGTTGCTTATACGATGAAAAAAGTGTGCATTGTTTATCTTCTAGGCTGTTTTTAAGGTATGAGTATTTAGACTTACTTAAGCCCAAATCTATGTAAACAGCTAGAGCTTCATTGATACTATACGGAATATTAGGCGAATGTTCTTTCTTTAACATTTGATAGATAAACTCCTTAGTTTCTCCTGATGTTAAGCGCAATTCTCGTATAATTAATGTTTCTTTTGTTTCAACTAATGAACGTAGCCCTTGAATGTAGGATTGATGGATGTGTTCTAACCTTGGTTCACGCAATAATTTTATTACTTTTCTGTGTTGTGTCACTTCTGCTAATACTTCATATGACTTAAATGGTTGTCCTCGTTTATGTCCAGGTGCTAAAGACTCATCAGCTTCCTCAAATGATACGGAAAGCTCATCATCTAGCCATTGTGTATTGGTTTGCAAAAATTTAGCTTTTTGTCTTCTTGTTTTGATTATCGGGTTTTAAATTCAGGCAGCAAATGTTTTTGTATCTTCACAATTACACAAGTTAAATTACTTTTAGAGAGATCAAATGTTTCTTTGCTGTAGATATATGCTTTCCATGTTCAATGAAAGTTAAACATGTCTCGTTTATAAAAAGAATTCATTGTCGCAAAATATTATAACAAAACAACCAAAAATACTGTACTGTAACTAACTACATTCGCAGATTTTCCTTGTTTGTTCTTCAGATAAAGAAATATTCAAACAAACAAAAATAAGAAGATTGATAAGCAACCAATATTTTGTATAATCTATCATCTTCATCAAATGTCTTGACCCTGGAGGTTAGATATGGTTTTGATAATGCTCATAATCAGAATGTTGTTTTTATTTTTACGCCAACATCGTTATTATTAAAAACATTTTGCAGTTACTTTAAATGTTCTTATCAGTTATCAGTAAACCACAAAATATTCTTTGGAATCGATATAAATTGTGTATTTAGAATGTGTATGCATACAGTAAGCCAACTTTATATTTTATTAGTAAATTAGGTATGCAGTAAACACAATTTTGTTTTAGTAATTATTCCTATTGAAGGGTAAAAATTCTAAACTACATAAAATAGCCTGAAAATTTGGTTACGTACATTCATGCAATACGTCGGAAGGTTAAAGCACTTCAAAAAATGTTCAGTCAAATACGTATTGAAAGTATTTTTGCGACCTTTTAGAATTTAACAACATCTAAAGGTTGCTTAGGGAAACAGTACGAACTTTATATACTTTACAAATACATTCTCTATTATGTTATAATTTTTATTAGTTTTTCATAGTAGCTCAAGTGTAACATCTGTTTGTCAAATGCCAAAAATATTGAACCGGAGGGTCTATTCCTACACAAGGAATTAATTTTAATTTTGCCAAAACTAACACAGTTGAAGAACTTAATTTAAGCGTAGGCCCTGAAAATAAAAGTAGTAAAAAAAGGTCTGCAGATGTTAGCTGTATAACTATTACAACAATTAAATGGGACATTTAATAACATTATCAAAAAGTTTCAATAGAGATAAATAACAAAATACTATACATTATTCAAAAAAAGGCGAATCTATTGAAATTATTTTCTCGCTTTAACTATTTACGATAAAATTCAATTATATCCTGCTTTTTATAATACAATTTTTTGACCATTTATAGCTTTAAAGTACAAAAAAGTTTAATCTTGTGTATGACTACCAAATAAATTTAAATTCGACGGTCCAATACGGTCAAAATACGCTTTAAAATATTGGTAACATGAAGTTAAACGGTCGGCGAGATAACCGGCCTTGCAGTAAATCAAAATTACACGAAACGCCAAAATCTATTAAAGAACTTATGAATAGCTACTTAACTTTTCAAAAGATGAGGCTGCAAGATCAGCTTCAAAGGAATTTTCTTAAATTGAGACGGCTCCAAACAGAATTAAAATCTAAAATTCGATCAAATAGATTATGTTTTTTTACTTCAAAATAGAATTTGTTTTCTAGGTATAAATAGAAAATTTTACTCGTCAAATTTAGAAACCATCCCTAAAAGTTGAAGAACAAATATTACTATGTAAAATTTGTCAAAAAAATTATAAAGGAAACGTATCTGAACGATTCCTTCAAACATGGGTTCTGTGGAAATCGTATAGAACATTGTACAAGATAATCACTTTTAAGCGGTTTGTTTTTCAATTCCACAACGCTTAGAAAACTACGCTTTACGCGCTAAATTCGTGGCCAATTATTTGATAAAAGAAAACAAAACATTTCATGGGTTAAAAAATTTCAATAAGTTAGCTAACCTAAAAATATAAATTAAGGTAATATGGTGAATTCTGTAAAAACCATTTTTGGTCAGACTTTTACGCTGCGGCTTCATTGTGGATCGTCCTGAATGGATTCCTTATTCCAACGTAACCCTTTCTATGAAAATTAGACTTGAAAATATAATGAGTATCTTTTACCTCTCATGGCTCTGTTTGGGACATTTCCCTTTTTAGATAAACATTTTATAACGCTTCAATGTTTTAATTTTTAAACTAATCATTGTCCACCATTCAAAGTTTAGCAACAAATATTTTGCGAACAAATGAATTGTATGTTTATGCACCTATATCAAACACTTGTCAAAACATAATAAACAAAAATCAATAATGTAGCTCTTTTAATAAAGTTTCCCTCGTATATAGTATATATATAGAAAAGCTTCGTACTTTTATTTTATGGTCTCATTAATTTTATTTAATTTACATAATTCACATCCTATTCACGTTTTAGCATATTTTCATGGATATTTTATTTATCAGGTACTTTAAAAATAAAATATATTGAAGAATTGTATTTCTGAACCAAGTTGAGAATTTATCTAACGTACGCATACCTCAATAAATAAAATATGGTTTCTCATTGCGACTTTTGTTGAAAGACATGTAAATCTATTTTTGTATTTATTAACTGAACCAATATTACGCAGCAGAAAGCAAGGAATGATGTTAAATACGTTCTCGCTCTATTTGTACCAGTCATTCTAAGTAATGAAATTTCGTTTCGTTTAAAAATTTTCATAATTTACTTCCATTACTCTGTCACTGCCATTTTATAGCCCATAAAACATGTATGAGCTTCGCGGTTGAATTCAGGATGTTTTTTTATTATCTGCTTTATTGAAAACGTGTTGTCCACAATTCTTGTGCAATATAAAATCGTCTTGAGGTATATCTTAAAATACTTCCGCATAACATTTTTACTGATTTATTACGTTACATTTTAATTTTATACAATAAACTATGATATATTCTTATAATACAATTATTTATGTACGTATACAATAAATTTTATTCTCAACATTTAATTCCTTAGTAGGTTAGAAACATTGCCGATGTTTTCTGAAAAATTACTTAATGAGTTACTTATTCTTTGCATTACAAAACAATTAAATGAAAAAATAAGTTTACATATATGCAAATATTGAAAACAATTTTAATAAAAGGGCAAAATTAGGCGAAGAGGTGCTTCACCTAGTTCAATTGAAAAGCTGTCACTTCATTTAAAAGATATATCAATATACGAGGATGTATATTTCCTTTTATTTTACTAATTTCTATCTTTGATTATTAGTTGATTCTGTAACTTTTAACTTTGCCAATTTTTATCAAATTTAACATTGAATTGTGGCATAACTAAATAAATAATTCTGTACAATACTATTACAAAAAATGCAAGGAGTCATCTATTATAAAATTATTTATCAGAGGTATTTAGTAATTAATATAATGAAGTGGATTCACCTAGGTGGTTTGTAAAATTGTTTTGGGATAGAGTTTTATATGAAATTTTTAATAATATAACATACAAATAACTAATTTTGTTTAAAAACGGTTAATAATTAAAAACATTTTGGGTGAAACAAATTAAAAGGTGTAACTAGTTGTAGTTGCTGAAATGAATACATTTTGTTAAAATGTTTTGTTAAAATATTAACGAAAACAGCCAGACTATTTGACCCTTTTGGTTGGTTAGCACCAATAATCCTAACCGCCAAACTTAATAATCCAAGAGACTTGGAAATCCAACATAAACTGGGATGAAAGACTTGCAGCGCGCGTAGAAATTAAATGGAAGAGAATTAAAAGTAATAGAAAACGTAACGATTCTGAGATATATTCGTCACATATCAAGCATAAGCTTAGAATTAAATGGGTTCTCGGATGCATCAGAAAAAGCATATGGGGCAGTATTATATGTAAAATCCGTCCGTTATAGAGGAAATGACAAAGGCAGCATGTTGGCGGACAAGGCAAAAGTGGCACGAATTCAAAGGAAAAACATTATCAAAACTTGAACTCCGCGAGGTAGGGCTCCTGACCAAATTACTACAGTGGAGTGAACAACCACTCACAAGTTCGAGCGTAACAACATTTGCCTACTCAACTTCATTAATCACGCTAGAAATGGCATTAACAGCAATTGTGAAAACATCTAGAAAGACAAGCTCGCATATTTACATGTAGTACTGGATAAAAAGGCTTACTCCGTATAGGAGGGCGATTGAAAAAATTAGCACTGTCGTACAATCAGAAACATTCTGTAATTCTGCGGAGAGAGGGCCATTTACTAAAATTGACAATTCTAAGTATGCATCAAACAATACTACTTGGAAGCACACAGGCGACGAAAGTTTACGTAAGGAGAACATTTTGGATAATAAATGGGAAAAGTTTAATAAAGAAATTGATAAAGAATTATATTACATGTCAGAGATACAAATAGCAAATACCCATTTACACATACTGGTCCCATAAATGACTAGGCAATAGAAGGTTGATGATCGAAGTCCTACAAAGCATACGATAAATTATTCGTGTACTTAGTCACAACAGTGATACATATAGAAATCGTAAAGACAAGGAAAATGTGCCCATGTTTATAGTGACAATGGGACGTATGCGGGACAAAGAGGAAGATTCGTGAAGAAACTCTGAGAACTACAAAGGATAAATGTATAAAACGCATAGCTGTTACCATAGGAACTAAATGGAACTTTATCTGTCCAGCAGCTTCATATTTAGATGGATTGTGGGAAATTGGAGTTAAATTGTTAAAACACCATCTTAAGCGAGTAATATGAGAAATAATCTTAACTTATGCAGCGCAAAATATAGAATCATGTTTAAATTCAAAGCCGCCGTGTTCCATGAGCGAAGAAGTATTCTCCAGGGTACTTATCAATCAGACGAACCCTGGCAACTCCACCGGATCTATTATCAGCAACAATAAAAGTTACTATTCCGATTGAACACAATAGAGAAAATGGAGAGAAGCTTTTGGCAGATATGATCAAAAGAATATTTGCAATATCTGCAGGAACGGTCGAAATGGAATCAAACAGTTGGCAATGTGGTTCTACAAAATTGCAAATAGGGAGAATAACAGAAGTATACTCAGCATCAGTAACAGCTAAAGACAAAGAATATAAAGAGACAATAATAAAACTGATACTAATGCCTAGTAACGAGAAAGAAGAATCAGCATCCACAAGACTAAGACAAAATATAATCTCAAAATACTCATGAACTAGGGCTAATGGTTGTGATACTATGTTTAGAACTACAGACACCGGAAGTGCATTCACAATCCATACTCCGAAACTGGGAGAACATAGAGAAACAAAAATAGGAAGAGGGGACCTCGAAATTCAAATAACAGCTCCAAAATACCAAATTAGGCAAGATTAGTATAATATGACATTCTAGATAAAACTAAGAAATTATATGCACGACAAAGCAAAAAAATTAGCAGAAGGTCTTCATTTTGAAATGTCAGAACACGGAGTAACAAAATTCGACACTGCACATGGGCAATTGAAGGAATCCTAAACACGCAAAGGCGAAGGAGGAGTCGCAGTGTCCTAGGTAAAATCTTAACAGCGATGGTTGGAGTAAATGTTGGGGTGTGTGAAAACACAGTTGAATTAGGACGAAATAAATAAGAACTAATTAAACTATCGACTCAACAAACAAGGTTTTTATTGACAACACTACTACATTTAATCATACAAAAGGTAACATAAAAATTTAAAGTGAGAATCGTAGAAACGAGAAAATTTAAACATCGTACTTTTTATTTCTATAGAAAAATTGTTTTGTTTTTATCAATAATTTTGAATTAAAGAAAGCATTTTGTTAAAAAATCGCAATCAAATGTAAAATTGGCGCTTGAAAATAACAAGACACGTAGCTTTTAATTTTTAGAAACCTTTACAGTTTATTATCAATTAAGTTAGTTTCTTAAAACTTGTGAACCAATGAAAGTGTCCTAAAAGTAACTAAGGAAATATTTAAGCTATTCAGAAACTTCACGCAATAAAGACAGATGATGTTATCACGATTACATACCATAAGATGATGATAAATTGTTCGGGATTTTACAGAAAATACGAGTACCTATTTCAACCTTCCGAGACTTAAGAAATATGATACAGATTTAGAACATAGAATTTATGGTAGACTACCCTAGAATTTTGCTGTTGTTTGCATATGTTAAATATTTGGAATAAGTTTTTAGAATAAGAAGTAGATAAATAACTATGATATTTATCTTAAGCTGTTTTTTAGAAAATGTATTTTAAATAAGTAAAATCGATAATTTGCTAAAATAATTTTAAACCTAGATATACTGAAACTTAGAAGTAATAAAATTATCTACGAGTAATTTTCATATTAGTGATAACACTTTTTACTTCTGAATTTATATGATGAAAATTGTAAACTTCGAGGTACATCCACAAACTATACTCCGTTTGTATTTCCTGTCGCTGCAGCAGCGGGAATGCAGTTGCGTACATGCGCGGTAATTGCTCTGACACATTAAAAAGTAATTGACGCCATTTTGGATTAGTTGAGTGTCGTATACGCTTCGTAGTGCTTGTTTGAAATGGCGAAATTAATTTTAAATCCCGCGCCTTGTAAGATTAAGCCTGTAATTCGTTTCCTCATTCGAAGAACACTAAACCGGGCCACATACATCAACAGATTTGTGTCCAGAGATAATGTGATGAGTGATTCAATGATAAGGAAGTGGATTAAAGTGTTCAATGAAGGTCGTGATAATGTGCACGATGACGCACGAAGTGAGCGTCCATTTTAAGTTAGCGATGAACTGGTTCGTGCAGTTGAAGAAAAAATTAAAGTAAACCGTAGGTTTACAATTTATGCTCTCCATGTGTAATTTTTAAAAATTTCAGATTACTTCTTCATGAAATTGTTCATGAAACACTGGATTTTTAGAAACTTTATGATCGAAATTTTAGTGAGAAAAACAAAAAGAAGCATCAGCTAAGTGTACTTGCGCTTTAATACACGTTACGGTGATCAAGGTGATGGATTTCTTAGCAGTATAGTAACCTAATGAAATGTGGGTAGCCTATGTAACCTTAGTATCAAAACAACAATCGATGAAGTGGACACTTCGCCACCAACAAGAACAAAGGCCAAGCCAATCTAGACAAGTCGAAAAATCATATGCACGGTATTTTTGGATAACACGGCGTTCTGCCGGCGGATTTTTTACCTCGAGGCAAATGTATACTACCAGATATTAGCTGAACTGCGTCGTGCAATAGAGAACAAGCGCTGAAGGATGCTCACTAGCGGTATCGCTTTGATTCACAATACGAGGGTTGCCCTTTATGTTGTTACAAATGACCACTAGATGTCGCTAGTGTAATGAGTTATTGCCATATTCCTAAAATATAATATTTTGTATTGTATAATCCGTGGCGGCTTAGAAATTGACAGAGTAGTTTGTTCACAGTGCGCGTTTAAAGAAAGTAATTTTGTGAAAAAATGGAAATTAC
>JAHWXV010010886.1:0-24133 GCA_024586415.1 Phrixothrix hirtus | reverse complement strand
GATATAATGAACAATATTTAAAATAAAATTTACATTGTTTGAAATTTCATAGAAATTCAATTATAATATATACATGATGGCAGTATAATTTTGCCCGTTAAGATTTGTTAACTAAGCCCCCGGAAACGATCAGCTAAATGCAAAATAATTTGGAATGATAAAATTGTGCTGTAATTATTAGAAATGCGTATGTTTCGATAATAGAAGTGACATTTAGAGAAAATGCATGAAACATAAATATCCTCGTTGTCATTTGGGGTCGGGATGTTGGGTTTAACATAATAGGGGTTTATTTATTAAGACCAAATTCCTCAAAGTACTACATTTTTTTTAAACTTAACATTTGAAACTTGTATTACTTTAAAATATGCGTGCTTTTCTACTATTGATCAAGGATATAAGATTATTTCATTTAATGTCCTATTTTAATGAAATAATTCTATTTAAAATGTTAATTTATATAATGGCAGGTAACTAAATAAAGTTTAGAAGGATACCTTCCCTAAAAACGGTACAGTTTGAGAATATGTTAAGTTATTATATTGAATGAGATTTTTAGAAAATAATTGTTACATTCATTTTAATGTCTGAATAAATAATGGAAATGGTTGAATTATGTATTATCCGCTGTCATTAATTAAACACCGGTTATTAATGTGAACATAAAATTTCTTAAATAATCTAATGCAAATTTAAATAATGAATGCTATCCGGTTGATGTGTCAATTCACTATACAACATTTTATAGTTGTGCGCGGTGACGTCGTCATTTTATGCGTGTACAATACGAAAAAAGCTGAATTATGGAGAGATGTTTGTATAAGTATGAGTCCCGTGGGGCTATTGATTAAACCGTGGATAAAAACCGCAAACAGAACCGCTATATCTCGAATTAAGCCTTGATTTAACATCTAGACTAATTACATAATAATGAATCTTAAATCAATTTAATTAGAACTTTGAATTTTTACATTAATTGATTAATTAATTAAATTTAACCGTGAATAAAACCGCGAAATCACGAAATAAAGCGCGAATTAAATCGGAAGCAGCTATTAAAACAGAAAAATTGCGAAATAAAGCGCGAAACCGTTAATAAAACTATGAAACCGTAAAATAAACCGCGGATTAAACCGAAAAGCCCCGAATAAAGGCGTGTATCCGCGAAATAAAACGCGAAACTGCTAATAAAACCGCGAATTGAATCGAAAACAGCTAATAAAACCGCGAAACTGCGAAATAAAACGGGAGTTAAACCGAAGAACCACGAAATAAACCGCCAATAAAACCGAAAATCTGCGAATAAAACCGCGAAACCGTGAAATAATGCGCGAAAGCGCTAATAAAATCGCGAATTAACATACACAGAGCGGAAAGCGAATTATCCCTTTTCCGCCTGGCTGTGTGGCTAGCCCAGAACTGTCTAATATTCTCTATTATGTACCTATTCTGATAAACTTTAAATTAATTTAGAGATTCACCTTCAGTTTTCCTTTATACACCTACAACTTCTATTTTTGATCATTTTGTATAAAAGTTTCCAACATACATAATCTCCAGAATCCAAGAAATTTGGCGACTCCTTTGAAAAGGAGATCCATTCAAATTTTTGAGACAAAGGAAGGTTTTTACGTCAATTCTAAGAAAATCCAGCCTAAAAGCTAATTCTGCAATTTTTCATTATAAATAGAGGTCCGTTTTAAGCTTTTTTTAGTGATATTTTAGCCTCTGAACAGAGTGTTACACAATTTTATTAATTTTCAATTTTAAACCTGGACTTCAGTTAATAAACATGTAAATAAATTAATTATACATCACCTTTACAATTTGGGCTAGTGAACTGAAATTTAAATGATAACTTGATAACACAAAGAATGTGTAAATTGTTATCATCAAATCAATAGCAAAGGTTTCTTATTTTATTTTTTACTACGAGGACCACTGAATGAGCCATAATTGATTAAATTTTGTTTTAATCTTGTAAAAATAGTTTCATTTGGTTGTTACATATCATTTTAAGTGTAATTTCACGCAAAATTCAAATATGTAAAAATATATAGAGTGTTTCGTTTAAAAAAATGCAAGCTTGTTACATTGCAAAATAACAAGCATAAAATATCGCTTTTGATTTCCTCTTTATTGTATTTCATTCACAATATTAAGTGTTACATGTCATTTTAAAGGGAATTTCAAGTAGAATTCAAATATATAAAAATATATAGGTTATTTTATTTAAAAAAATTCAGGTTTGTGTTATATCTCTAAATATATTGGCAATATAAAAAATTGCCCTACTCCACTAGATTTTACGTAAAATTTCCTATTAGAATCATTTTACTCCATATTTTAAAATAACCATGCCCTAACACGATATAAATTGGCAAATTTTATAGATTTCTTTGTATCTTCCGTCTTAATCGTAATATTAAAAAACGTTTGATACCAATAAAGTTTTCTCAAAAAAGATAGTGCAGGAATGCATAGTCACTTTTTCCTATCTCTTACCGTTTTCAAGGTATTCTGCAATTACATCGAAAATGGAACGCTGTATGTTAGGCAAATTATACTAAAATTATTTTAATTAAAAAAGTTAGTTGTCCTATTTCAATCTAAGCAAAAACTCAAATAGTTTTAGTTTTATTTTGAAGCTTTAGATTGTAACATTAAGTTCAGTAAATATTTTGAAGAATTAAAATAAAGGAAATCGTAATCTCGTGGTTTATTATATGAACAATATTTTAAAGTATTTGTTTATTTGCAATAATTATATAAACGCTTGATTTATTAAATTATTATTAAACAATTTAGCATATGATTGGTACTAAAGTATCACACAAATAGTAAATAATTACCATTCTATACGAGTGCATTCAATCAAAGTTAATTTTAAATTTTAAAGAGGGGAAGAATTTTTAGTAAGATTTAAAGCTAAGTATAAAACAGCAATGTGCAAACGAGAGTGAGGGTATAACTTTGTATTGAACATAGTCGAGAAGCAGAAGGTATGTTATGAGTTACTATCTTAAATATAAAGTTTACATAGACCACCTTAGACACCCGATGTATCATTCGAAGGGTTGATAACAATAAATTTTTTTAAAACATCATTAAGTTAATAAACAATTTACATTTTAAACACTATATTTATATGGCATGATAACATATAAGGGCGTAACTAAATTCAAATTTGAATATTTACAGCAGTATACCTCCCCATCAACAAATTTATAACATTTATTGGATTTACCAAGATTATTGTTATGCATAGGATGTTTGTAGATATAGACGAACAAGTTTTCAAGTGTTTTTCATATCCTCTAGATATTTATGCATTCAAAGCGTCGATGTAAACATAATTGACATTTATTATTATCACAGGTTAAATTGGAAACAAAGCATGAATTTAGTTATCGAGCGTTCAACCACGGTCAGCAGAGCTACAACGGAGAGAGGTCGCCGATCAAGTTACTTAAATTGTATGCATTTGGGTTCGTTTTACATAAGTAATTCTATTTAACGGGGTAAGAATTTACAGAATAACTAATTCTAACATTCGTTAAGCACAGACAATTGAGATTGGATAATGTGACCATTTAGTTTACTACTAATATTGGAATGGCAGAACTTGGAATCTAGATTCAAGATTTGCCGCTATAAAATTGACAGCGCTGATATTATTTACATTCTTATAAAGTACAAATACAATATTTTGTTGACGCAGCTGATTTATACAACGCAATGCGTTCTTTTGCTCAAGGCTGCAGAATTAACTTTGTATGAGTTATCGCTCTTCTTCAGGTTAATTCGTGGCTTAGCTATAAGCTACGAAATGCGAGTAAAATATCAACATGTCGAAATTCAAAATTACGAATGAAACGAATTTTAAATTTTTATTCATTTAAATATAGTTTCACTGAACTTAAACTATGTATGTAAAATCATTAGTATCATTTAATAGCCGTATATTTACAATTAACTTCATTCGTCTTCCAGCAAAAAAATTAAAACGAAAATTTACTAAAATTTTGACGGTGGCCACCTCTTTTCAGACAATATACGTGAATAGAAATACATGTCCTATGTCTTTCGTGTAACAAATTTTATCGAAACCAAAGGGATACACGTGAAATGATTTTCTTTATCAGTTCTTTCGTCACATCAATAAAATAGTACACAGGGTGTAACAAGTTCAGATCATAACTTCAGAAGGTGATACTTTGAATAAATTTAACCCAAAAAGTCTTAATAAACCATGTCTGTAAAATTGACTGCTTTCAAGAGTTTATATATAATCAATGTACCTCTTTGACTCCGCTACTGGTTTAGTACTATTTACGCTAATTTAAAGTTTCATTAGAATCTATTAGATAAACACGATTTTATGAATATATCTTCTCTGCTTTTTGAATTGTTCAAGAGATTGTGATATTTTCATGAAATTTCAACATCCAGTAGCTAGAAAACGGTTAGTTTTACGACCATGCTTTATTAAGACCTTTTGGGTTACAAATTCTCAAATTATCTACTCTTAAGTTATCATACAAACTTATGTTACACCCGCTATATTTTGATGGTTTGCTTGAAGGGATTTTTGGAACCGAAACGGATGTTACATCAAATAAATGAATCCCAATAGACAAAAATCAGAACGCTCTAATCCAAGAATCTCGCCAGAACTACGGATTTGTCTTAGACACAGAAAAAAGCTGCAGAATTTTTAACTACATATATGTACTCATAGCTAATAAACTTAGAGTTTCGTCCATGCGAGGAAAAATGGTAAAATTGTTGACTTAATCCAGAAAAAACTATTGAAAAATTTATAAGTTGGAAAAATGGTAAAATTGTTGACTTAATCCAGAAAAAACTATTGAAAAATTTATAAGTTTGTATCAGTGAAAACGCTTAACGATATGGTCGCTTAAACAAAGTTACAGGTAGTTAACTAATATAATAAGCCAATTGCCATTTCACGTAAAATTGAAGGCTAAACCACACAATTTAATTCAGATGAAAATGGATGAGTAATTATATGGATATCTGAGAGACTTAAAGCGTCAGCTTTCCTATACATGAATACAATTTAGAACCTTACTACTACGTCCACAATAGATGATTTATATGCTATCACATAAGAGTTGCACTTGGTGATATCGGAATTAAGAAGAAAATATGGTTCCATGATTATTATCAGAAGTAGCATTTTGGCGAAAAAGAAACAGGAACCTAAGCTTAAAGTTTACAGATAAAGAAAATGGGAACTAGTAGTAGAACCAGGTTTTATAATGCAATACACCAAATTCAAAGTCTTATGAATATAGATTTTCAAATTGATGAGAAAGTGATTTCTACAAGAAGAAACATCTTTTTACCTTAAATACATCAGTACAGGATTGATAAAAAAAATCTAAAGAAAAATTGTCGAAAGAATCAAACCAGGACATGTCAGTAATGAGGACTTCTATCCAAAAGCAAGCTCACTTTATAGTACAAGCGGCCACTGTTGTATTGTCTACCTAATAATACATATTATAGACTTAAAACGGGTAGATCGAAGTTTGAGTATCCATAGAATACAAAACCGCAAATTGCTTCTCTTGTCGCGGCCAAAAGTGCAATGAAAACATTAGCTTCCGATATAACACACGCACTGCGTAAAATTTGGACTGCGGAATATTTGATAGATCTGTATAATTCACCTGTGACTATTTTTACCTTTCGAATGAAAAGATACATTCCGTTAACTTGTGATACAGAGTAGTTATTTAAATACACTCTCCTATCTAGTGACTGAATTAGAGTTTTTGGCGATTGGGGGGGGGGGGCAGATTCATGTTTTTCTCGTGATTTGGCCCATCCTAATAGTTCTGTATTAAAATCATCCTGAAATCTTATCAGATAGGTGCACAAAAAAATGTGTACCGAAAATTTACGCTTTAATTGCAATTTTGGCTATGGTAAAATAGGAAATATCGGAAGCTTTGCATTCTATAGGTGTTCAATCGTTAACCGAAGCATTTTCAGCCTGATACCTTATCAGGTAAGCAGTTCGATGGCCACTGCCCGTATTAATAGCGTTCCTATACCAGCAGGTGGAAAAGAAATGTTAAAGTAGCTAATTTATTCGGATTTTGGGTAAAAAGCTTTAAGAATGCACACTGAATAACATATACTCTAAAAGCTATTTTATGCTGGGCTAATTATTGCACAAGATTTGGTACAATTTTTGAAACAAATTACTTTGGGTACATAAAGTTCTATTTTCTATACTATATTTTATACAAATTAAGGTTACACACAACCTCTTAAGCAATTTTTTATTACACAATGCTACATAATTTATATTCCTTCAAAAGTTGCATCATTTATTAGACAAAATTTATTGTAGTTTAAAATAGTTAGCAGAAGGACTACTTTTCATTGTAACACTTGGATTAACTTTTATGTAGTTGAACTTCTCTTTCTTTATTTTGTCAAATCTCTTCAAAACTACTAAAACTAGTAATAAATTATTAAAATATATTACAATTGGATAACCAAAAATTACCAAATTTATTACCTATACGAAAGATATATTTTCACAATCCAGTTTTTCATTTAGTTATTTGTTTTTCTTGTTTTGTGACTAAGACGTCGAGTTGCCGAAATTCCCTTGGCCCTTTTAGCTTGAACACCTACAGTCATTTCTCCCAACCTACTAGAGTTTTGCCAAATCTGGGGGCGTTCCTCCGCCAGCAAGGATTTTTAATGTGGCAAATATTACCTTGACACGGAACTTAAAATTTTACGTCCTTATCTCAGAAGAAGGCGTTTCTTAAATTTTGCTCAGCAGAAACATTTACCGGCTTTGATAGGATTTGAAGCCACGTCCTTTAGATGTAAAGGAAGACATGGTAACCATTACACCAATCGGGGCGCACAAACCTCATCTGTTAGTTAATACTTTAAAAAAATTAAACGTATGTTTAATATGCCTTGTACAAGGTACACCTATTGCAAAGATCCTTTTTATTAAAGCGGCGCAGCCCTCAGAACGGTATTAGTATCCTTGTCTAATATCGTACCTTTTCAAGTTTTTAACAGGAAGAATATTTCTTAATATACTAGTAACATCATCAGACAATTACACTATAAAGCATAAATAAATTAGAACAGCTGTAATTACTTGCTCCAATTAAAAGAAGAGTATAATGTTTATGATATTAATTTAAATAATAATGAAACTATTTTCCTATTAGTTTTAGTATCATACAAACGTAGAGCAGTCATAACATGTTTCATATCTAATGCTTCCAGTTGACACTACTAAATTTAATTGAGTTTCCTTCCACATATGTTACGCTATATAATATTATGTCAAATACCATTCCTAGTATAATATTAAATATCTAACTTTACCTACAATTTGATTAAATAGGAGAAGCAAAGACAGGCATTTTCGTAATTCGATTTACAAGTTGAGCAAAATTAATGACAGGCGCTACTTTGTCGCCTTCTACAACAAATTAATTATTTACTAAGGCACTTAAGAGTATATATATATATATATATATATATGTTTACATTTAAATCATGTTTTTAAAATTTCGTTTGTTTGTACTATGTGTAGCTGCTACATCCTAAATGTATTCTGCTATGATATATTTTTAATTCTTTTTAAGGGTATTGATATTGATATTGCAATAAAATTGGAAATAACAATAATTTTATAAAACTAAGAGCAATAACGTAACCATGCTTTACTGCTACTAATATATAAATATACTGGTGGTCGCAGCAATGAGTTACAGCATTGGAATTTATTACATTAGCATTCTTGATTTTACTTGCATGTTCTAGAATATCTCCTGTCGATAAAAGTAGCAGTTTAAATTCATTTAATTCTGCAAATAATCTTGTTTTGTTAAGTAGGTGTTTTAAGTAAATTGAAATAAGGTTTGTTTATTTGTCTGCTCTAGAGATGCTTTCTATGAACATAAACAATTCAAACTAGTAATTGAATTTGCACTGATATACAACACAATTCATCGTTTATTGACAATAGAAAGCAACTAGGGTGCTATAGAGCAGACAAATGAACAAACCTATATAAACGTTTATTACTACTATTAATATAATAAGTATTGGCGGTTCACTTTCAAACCTTGTATTTCAGAAATTAATAAACCAAGTTAGATAAAGCTAAGTTTATTTTGATAGCAATTAAGTTCTCTATAAGTGTACTGAATTTCAAACTTTTCTAAAGTTGCATTCGCTGGTAAATGTAAAATATGTTCTAAAAAATGTGTCTTTCATTGATATTTTTGAGAATGTCGAACTTCAAAAATTAATTTAACAAAACCTATTCATCCAAAGAGACCTCTACTTGGATATATAATTTATTGAACATGATTATATAGTTTTAACAAATTATTACGCTATCGATGATTAATAACGAAATTACAATCAATAACTGCGCACGGTTCTATTTCGCTCATTTGAATAGATATTCAAAATATGCTTTCTACTCATTATACATGTAGAGAAATTAACACATAACAAGAAAAGTTCTACTTAAAAGAAAAATTGTGAAGACCTGTAGAGATAAAAAAGTTTATGCGAAAGAGCGCTCGGGAAACGTTCCTCCAGAGGAAGACGGGAGCTTAAACTAAAGCGACACTGTGAGTGGATAATGTGTTTCAATGATTCACAGACTGCTATTACTCAGAAGCAGCACAATAATAAATTCGTTAAAAAACTCTCCTGCATGTAGTTATTTATATCTAACTACTTATACATACAAGGTGTAACAAAAGTTTATTTATAACATATGTATGCATTTTTACAATTAATAGTAAAGCGTTTTAAAAACTACAGTAAGAAGTACAACACTTTGGTTCGATTCTTTATCAAGACTGTAATATAAACAATAAATATTATTTATATTTAACTGTAACATTGTGACATAGTTTTTTATAGATAAAGTTCATTTCTTTTACCCATTTGTTTAACATAGAAGTACAAACTTGAGGAAAGTCAGTATTATCGCCTTTCATCCTTTGATTTAATTCTCTTATGGTGCAAATCGTTTTTCCATATAAAAAAGGAATATTTATCTTCTTATAATGCCTTTCATGAAATCATCAATTTCTATCCTAGGCCTACCACTTATAGGTTTAGCTGCTCTAAAAGTACCAGAAACTCTTTGTTCATATGAAATCCTTTCAACACTGCTTGTACTAATTCCCAAACATTCCGCTGTTCGCTTTGTTACTTGTTGAAGATTAATATTATTTATGGCAAGTCCCTTTTCCATTTCCAAATACTCTTTAATTTTCAATACAATTTTTCTAAATTGTGCGGACATGTCTTGAGACATTTTCTTTGAATTTTGGAAAAAGTAACACTTTCACTTTACAATACACTGTGTATCATTATGCTCTTTTGCTTAAAATCGTATTTCTTTTATAAAAAACCTAAATCGTTATCACAAGGTCATTGCGTGGATTTCCTTTATCAATATCTATTAATTTGAAAAATATTTATCAACAAAATCGGTTCGTTTTATTGAAACCATCAAAATGTGTTTACATTATTACGCAAACATTAATTTCTTCTAACAGAAACATGTTTGTCGCTTACTTCAGAATAACCTTTAATACGCTTAGCTACGAATTAACACATTGACAGCAGTTATTTGCATATTTTTCGAAATCTTTCAGTTTCAATTATAAGATAACTTTTAATAATTTGTTAAAACCAATTAACTTTTGTTGTTCAAATAATGTTAATACAACTTATAAAACAGTAAGTTTTCAATTGATATCATAAATAACGGATTGCAGCGAATTTACCTTGTTTGTAAGAAATAGAGAAACTACAAGTACATCCTAAACTGTAATATACACCGTCACTTTTCCAAAGTTTCAGCTTTATACTATTCCAATTTCGTTAAATTTTGTTCGCCAATAACAAAGTTATAATTGTTTTCAAATAAGCATTCTGAGAACACGTCAAATTATTACACTTTTTTGTAAAAAATTTATAACATTTTCGAAATGGCTTAAGGTAACAAAACTAAACTTGCCAATTATAATAACAAATGAGGTGTTGATAATCTATAAAAATTACATAAAAATTGGTTCAGCCGTTTTTGAATAAGCTGGTTTGAAAGTGAACCGCCAATACTTATTGTTTTAATAGTACTGTACTGTAAAGTAATCACTTATGTTGATACGTAAATAATTTTTAATTAAGTGAATATAAATAAAGATTTTTAAACAGTTATCTACTTTAGTTATGGGTCAGAAGTGGAACTTGAAATTGATAGTGTGAAGTTAGAAGTTAATGTGAATTCTTTTATATATGCCGGTTATAAGAAAAGCAGATAAAAATGTGGAGTTGCTGATGAAAATGGTGCAAAAGATACGGGATAGGATGGAATCGGATCAAGAAGAAATGGAATCCAATCAAACTAAGTTATAAAAAAAATTGAATTTGGTCGAAATAAATTGCAAGAAGAAATTGCTAACAAATTAGAAGGGCAAATAGTATCCATTAATACTAATCAAAATAAATTAGAAGAGGAAATTAAATTAAGCAAAAATGTATCACACGAAGAACTTATTTTAAGTCAGATAAATTTTCAAGAGGAAATTGGCTCTAAAGCGTCAACAAAATATGCGGAGGTAACCAAGAAGTGTGATGATATTCTGGAGGTAGTGCTCCCAACGGCGTGCGAAGCACTAAAAGAAACGTATAACGGGAAGAGATTTTGGGTCGACTATTATTAACAATTCATGGCGCCTGCAACATCGACGAACTATTAAAGAGAAAGGAACTCCCTTGATAATGGCTTAACGTGGGGTTGCCTTAGATATTGTACAAACTATACCAAATGATTTGCAAGAAAATTTGATTACTTGTTTCAATACCAGAAATACGATATGGAAGTAATAATATCTGCAACAGGTATATTATTCCAAGTTAAGGAATCGCGTGCAGAATCTTGGAGGGAAGCCCCAAGAGTTCGAAACTGGAATTTCACGGTTAGTGAGATTAATATATTAAACGGCCCTAGAAAGTTTTATTGAACAAGTTGGTGTGCAAACATTCGTGGAAGGTGTTTGAGATTGCGAAGCACAACTGTTACTTAGATTAGCACGTATGCATAACCTTTCTAGTGCATTGACGTTCATGTACGGGTCATTCAGGAAGACAAGTTTTATGCTGAGAGATTGGAAGAAGCAATGTTACGGGTAACTAAGGCAAAAAGAACAACATATAAACGAAAAAAATACCAGAAATGTGAAAAATAGAGACATATAGAAAAATTGCCAACATACTACAACTCATCCAGCCAGTAAGACAGAGCACAAGTAAAACCCGAACGGTCAATGTGCTAACTATATCCCGGAGGTCGCCATCCAAGTAGCATCGTTAAAACATAAATCAGACAGTCTTTACCTTAATCGAACAATCGCAGGGAGGATTTGAGAAATGCTTCCATATATAAAGCAACAAAGACAATAATGAAGCCAAAACTTGTTTAGAATGGAAAACTTCTGCATTTATAGCTGAAATTACGCGCTGCTGCATGAAATGTTGCAATCGTTTATCGTGAAATTACTACAGATATTGAGATCGGTTGCAAAAATTGTACGCATCGCATACTAGTAGCTGATATCCAACATGCTGTCATATCGGGTATGGATCTAATATCTGAGTTGGGCCTCCTCTCATACATGAAGAATGACATCATACAAGTTGATGACGAAAACATACTATTTAGCTAACGCGATGAAATTGCAGTAAAAATGATCCCAGCTGTCTTCAGCAACGTTACTTCTTAGTAACGTTGCCGTCAAGAAGTGACTAGAAACCAGCAACATCATTTTTGGTCGTGGTATTCTGGCTATAAGTATTTAACGAGGTGAATGGAACGACACCCGCTTGCTTTATGTATGTTACATCTTTCAAATTACTCTAAAGAGGGGCACCGAAGTAGGAACATGCACATCTATATCATCTGTGACACATTGCATGAAAATCAGTGAGAAGGTTCCACCTGTTAAAAATTTATCTAACCCGTGTGCTCCACTCATATCCTTATAAAACGACTTAATCCCATGATTAAAATAATTAAAACCAGCCGATTGATCCAACGATATCCCGACATATTTGCTACTAATGACTATTTAAAGAGAAAAACAGCCTTATGACAGACAAAGTAAATGCTGAAGTTCCCCAACCAACACGTCAACGACCAAGAAGGCTCTCTGTATCCAAACGAGTAGAAGTCGAGAAGATAATCAAAGATATGAGCAGTGAAGTGAAAGAAATTCTGCACGGGCACCACAAATTCAACTTGTTAAGAAAACAGACGGTAGTACTAGATTCTGTGCAGATTAATGTCGCTTAAATAATGTAACCAAAAAGGATACATACCTTTTACCCAGAATTGATGGCAATTTAGATATGACTTCCGGCTCGAAATAGTTTTGGCAGGTTGGTGTTGATCCTTAACACCGCGAAAAGATATAATTCATCATTGGAATTGGTCTCCGACACCTCACAACGATGCTATTGGCTTGTATAATGCTCCATTAATGTTTTAAAGACTAATCTAAGTCACCGTCGATAAGATAAACATCTCTAATATATTTGGACGATATCGTAGGTATTGAAAAGTTCTACAACAAACACCTGAAAAATCTCGAAGAAGTGTTTCAAAGACTGTGCGAAATGAACATCTACAACTTAGTCCGAAAAAGTGTAACGCATTTCAATAGATCTTGCAAGTTCTGAAAAAGGCAATGCAGCTGATTCAGAGAAAATTCAATTCGTAGGAGAATGGCCACAGCCAAAAGATAAACGTGAATTACAAGGCCTCTTGAGGTTATACAACTGCTATTACCATTACCATGTGGATTTGTGGACATCGCAAAACCTGTTACAAAAGAACGAATCGTATTTTTTGAACAATAGATACCAAGCACCATTTGAAGCGTTTAAGGGAACTTCGGTCACTACACCTCTACTCGGTTACTCTAGAACAGATAGAATTAGTGTTTTGCGTACCTCTGCTGTCCATGTCGGCATCAGTAATATGCTATCGTCAATCACGATGGACAAAAACGAATAAATTGATATTTTATTAGAGTGTTGTGCGAGGCTGAAAAGAACTATTGTGTTACTTGCAAAGAATTTCTAGTGATAATAAAGACTTTAGAACAGTTTTGAAAATAGTTTTATGAATGAGAAGTGATCACGCAGCGTTGAAATGACTTCTACATTTTAAGAACCCATAAGGCCAAATAGAGAGATGGATTGAACGGCTAGAGCACTATGAGTTTGAAATTGAGCATCCTGCCGGAAGGAATCCTCGAAATGCTGACACAAGACGGCATTGCCCAGAAAATTGCAAGAACTGCAATCCATGGGAGTAAAAAGTTGCAGAACCTCTTGTCAACCATGCTACTGTAAAAGAGGATAACTGGAAGCCCGATAATGTCAAGCAAGATCAAGAAAATGACCCGTACCTGAATTTGTTATTAAAATGGAAGAGTGAAGCTCAAAGACCAGGTTGGGAGTAAGTGGCCTCGTTTAGTCGAATTATTAAAGCATAGTGGACTGCCTTACAGGTTTAAGATGGCCTTTTGAAAAGAGCTTTGAATAATGATGATCGAAGTGAAGTACGAAAGTAGTTAATGATTCCGAAAAACAGAGTAGTGAAAGTTTTGCAATAACTGCATGGTGATCCATCAGGAGGACATATAAGAGTATATATGATTCTGGAAAAAATCCGTAAAATAGTCTATAGGGTAAATTTCAAGGATTATGTTAAGGAGTGGTGCCGAAAATGTGTAATGTTCACTTCTGGTAATGGTCCATTGAGGAGGCGAAAAGCACCGATGAGGCAATATAGTGTGGGTAGTAAATTTGAAGGAGTATAAATTGATATAGCTGGCCCATTTTGACAAACAGAAGCAGGAAACAAATATTTCCCAGTTACAGTAAATAGACCGAAGCATATGCTCTACCAAATCAAGATATAGTTACAGAATCACAGTGACTGAGCCCTAGGTGAAAAGATGTTTAGCCGTTTCTAAATTCCGTTGGAATTACATTCAAAAAGGAAGAACCTTGTTCTGAGGTCTCTATGGATTTTAAAAATATGCACGACAAAAGCAACTGCTCTTCATCCGCAGTTGGATGGTGCAACACATGAATCGAATAATAGCAAAATATTTGCCAAAACTTATCTCAGACTATCAAAGAGATTGGGACGAATACTTACATCTGTTCTTGTTGGCATATCTGCCAGCTGTAAACGAAACGACAGGAGATACTCCGGATAGAGCACTATTTGGGTACGAAGTTAGGCTAGTGTGTGATTTGAAGTTTTATAGCAAGTATGGAGAGGAGGGGGGCGCTGTAAATTCATGTCCTAAAAGTCTTAGAAGGGGAGCTCGCAATAACATCTAGATTTCAAGTGGTCGTACGAAATGCTAGTATCATGTAGGTTCCAAAGCGGGAAGATTTCAACGCAATAACTTAATTTGGTAGCACCGCTCTCAACCACGACGAAATCTATCTCCCAAATTGCAAAGCTTCTTGATAGATCCATATAAAGTGATAAAAATAATCAAGGATATAGTCTATGGAAGAACAAAATCGATTAAAGGAAAACCTAAAGTGGTTCATACAAATGGTTTAGCCCTAATGCTGCAGGGAACGCAAAACCAGAACATCAAGGATGCGAAAAAAAGGCGAACTACGTCGACGTTCGTAAACCTAAAAGCCGAGAACGATAAACACCCATTTACTAAATTTACGTCAACCTATTCGGGACTTCGTAAAGCATGGTTTGGTGTTACCACTGAAGAATACAGAAACTTGTTTAATATACCAGAGAAATAGCCATTGGATTATTATTTTGCTAAAGACATTGGAATATCCCGTGGTATCGGAGTGTAATTTAAAAAGAGCTATGATGGCATAGAAGCAATATAGCAGCAAGTGTTAGAAATTGAGAAGGCACCTTTATTGCCAAAGTATGCAAAGTAATTACTATTTCGTAACGAAAGCCATTAGAAACCATATTATAAGACCTAAGGAAACAGATTTATACAGGTGCTGGTAGAGAATTAGTCATAGCAAAGCTCCGTAGCGGGCTAGTTAAGCTAAACTGGCGCGTACTACATGATAGGTTAGAGACAGTGTTTCGAGAACCGATATCAACATTCTGATGTAGTTGGAATCCGAAAGGAGTCTACCACCGTCGACAGCTGTAGACTGTTACATTTTTAAGAAATGAGGCTGCAAGTATCAATTAAAGTGCAGCTTCTGACATTTACAGACAAGAGCAAAGTGCAAGATCGCTGTTTTGGGACGTAACAGCCTTAAGAAGGGACAGTGTAACAGAATTAGAAATAATACTTTTATAGAACATTCTAGAATTATTGGCGTAAAATTATATTTGGGGATGGAATATTTTTGTAGAAGGTTGTATTAGTTAGCATAATATATTTTGGATACATTTGAAATGTTTGCGTGAAATGTATCTCTTTGTGGCACTGTGAGTTATAACGCGGTTTACGAGCATTAACTTGAAGAAAATACCTACCAAAATCTGACTAGCGAGTTAAACGCTGCAAAATAAACCTATCCACAATTACAGAGAGTTTTGTAAATTCAAGATTTATTATTTTAATTCTCATTAAAAGGCTTAGTAAAAGTTAAAATTGAATACAAAGAATTTTCTCAACTAAAAACGCTTTTAGTTTTGGGTGTCTTACTTATTCTGTTACTTTTCTTCAGATATAGCAGCATTATAAGTCAATACCATGTCGGGGAGTTATAGTGCAGTATCGGTCTTTTCAATGATATTTGGACCATGGTTTTCAAAAAAAGAACACAGAGGCAGTTTACACAAAATGCAAGTTGAAAACTGCATTTAAAAGAATTCTGTTAATCTAAATAACATTTGACTTCCTTTAATTAACAAGATTTGATCTATTAATATTTTTGATTCCTATGCCTTGTTTGATTACTTCTATTTTATTCTCAATAGAATTGTCAAACTGATTTAACTACGCTTGATAAGGAAGATGGATGTTTACTTCGAAACTTTACGTTTGTTTGAATTAAATGGTACGGGTACTTCATGTTCAGTTATTGAGCTAATTTAATGTCTTAAACAACATTTAAGATTTTTTAGAGTTTTCATTATTATGTAGGTGAATGGCTCATGTTTACAAAACGGTAAGTACATGAAAGACAGAGCTAATTTGACATGAGCCATTTTTTATTTATGTTCATGCTCAAGTGTACATTTTCGGTTCACTGGTTTTAGCGCTTGTTTGCTTCGCAAAACACTTAAAACTGGGCCTCTTCCCAAGACTGTCAAAGATGTAATGCTCTAGTGTGGAATTGAATTAACAATTTTTATAATTCAGTCAGCTCAATGCCGAATCTATTTCAGAATTCGGATTTACAACTATTTCTTCCGCGGTCTCAGGATAAATATCTTTAAACAGATTTACTTTAGATAAAGATTCAGAATGTAATTCGGTCTAATAAAAATAATTGAACATGTGGTATTTAGATATAGAAGTAAAGCGAATTTGGTATCTGAGAACAGGTAGAACATAAGAACGGACTGATTTTAGATGACCTATGCAGCTCTTGGCAGGCGGATGGTCTCAAGAGTATGCATTGCCCAGTAAAATCGTATATATTAGTCGTCGAGTCCAAAAAATTGTTTTGAATCATCCTACACTATTTCTAAGTTCCTCTTCGTATACTCGAAATCCTGTCATCAGTGAGAATATTGATTAGTAGTTTGTTCGTGAAGGAACTATTGAATATTAGGGAGACTCATGTCTTGTGGGATTTTCAAAATTCACACAAACTACGGAGCTTGTGCAAGCCCATGATTGATTTGGTAACATATCCCCATAGTAGCCACATAAACTATTGTCGGGCGGATGATTTATTTTAGAACCTGCAATTCTTTTTTTTATAGTAAATTATTTTATTCCTTCTTCGTTGTACTAATATGTTCTATCCTTTTACCTTATTCAATTTAGCAATATGTTGCAGCAATTATTTTCGAAAAATTTAATAGTTCGAATATTTTACCCTAATATTAAAATTTATTTAAAAATACATTTAGATTATGATGTTATTTAAGTTTTAAGTAATCAGTCTACAAGTAAGTAGCAGTTCCTATACTCTTACTGATTAGTAGGGTCTAGTTTCTTCAGTATTATTACATTCGCAGTGTTTTTATGCAATATTATTGGTTTTTAATCTCGGGACATTAAAATGACACAGAAACAATAATTTTATTATTGGATTGTTATTGAGTTCCAAGGACTCCCTGCAACATTTCTTGCAATTACTTTTATTAATATATTTATCAAAGTCGCCTATAAATAATTTCGATTCATGTAACAAAGCGCAAGTTTCTTAATTTGAAATATATTTCCTAAGTTCTCAATTTCACAGTTTCCTATCTCATTAATGTACACACAAACTTATTTAAACCAGCATATTGTAATTGAAAAACTTCTTAAACAAGGTAAAAGGTCATACTTATTACTAAAACATCTTTAAGTATACATCTACACTGTTAATATTTGTGTGACATCTAATTTAAGTTGCATGTTGCATGTTGCATGTTCAGTTTGTTTCAATCTCTATGTATATTGATTGTACATAGTGTTACCCTTTTGATTTATCTTTAATAGGCGAGAGTACACTCACTAAATCATTTTTATTCTCTGATTGATGGCTATTTTTATCTACATTCTTCTTGAATTATATTTCTCACAATGACATTGTATACGAATGGATAAGGTACAAGTATTTATTAGGGGTTACTTAAATTACAAACCCAGCAGAGAGAATTGATATTTATAGTACAATTTCTGCTAGAGTACGGTAGAATGCATATTGGTGCCCACTATTGAAGTTAGTTCGTGTTTTAATAGCAAATAGGAAAATTAGACACACATTTTTACTAGTTTTGGAGATTTTAGGTGAACTTTGCTAATTATAACTTCTACTACAGAAACCATCCACTGCTGTGTAATGTTTTAACACTATTTTTATTAGTACATCGATAATATATATTTGCATAATTATTTTCAAACATAAACTAAATAGTTACTAAATAGTTATTATTGTAATAGGTTGTAATGTATTCCATATCTATTCTGCTTATACGTAATATAATAGAAACTCTTTGATTATGACATAAACAGTTAATTAAATATTCTACATTATTTGTCATATTTCCCGAAATAACCTATGTAAACTTTACAATTCCTTAAATTACTGATATTAGTTTACACAAAATTTCTAATAAAATTTAAAGCATCTAATCATAACTAGGCAGCCTAAAATAAAAAGTAAATAATCCTTTCGATGAACCTTAAAATGTGGAAAGCATAATTTATCTCTTTCTTCAACAAAGCAACCAAACTGCGTATCAGATAAAAATACAAAGCGTGATGGATGATTTATCAAAATAACATCAAATTTACTGGCTCTTTCAATGCTACATTGAACTTTGATGGATCGACATTTTGCTTCTTAACTTATTTGAATATGTTATAATGTTAACAGTATATTTGTGAGCTTGTGCACTTCTATAAAAAGTTTTGATTCTACATAAAAATTTTGCTTTTGTTATTGATTAGGTACGAGACAATAAAATCCGTGTTTTAATTTGTATAGTTAAAGTTATAAATTTGACTAAGAAAGGGCGCTTTGAGATTTGATTTTTGGTTATAAGGCATGTTATGCTTGCTTTGTTGCGAGCGCATTTTCAAAGCCTGGTTGTTGTAGGTAGGAGGTATTTTAGGTAGATGCATTGAATTCATTATTTTCGCCATTGAAGAATTCAGGATCATCAATGATTTCTTTCCTAGCCTCAAATTGTTTTATTTTAACATTTTATAGCAATAACAGATTTCCTTAGTAGAACATTTCAGGAAGTATTAAAACTCCTTTAGGTTTATTTCCATGATTATGAACTAAGGATAACCTGTAGCAGTCATTATAAAACAGAAAGGAAAAATGGGAAGAAGCTGTCCTATTGCGATCTAATTTTTATTCACCTGAAAAAACATTCTATCTCGACTGAGGGTCGGGCTTAAAACCTTCTGCCAACAAGGAATTTGTGTTGTTGATAGACATTAAATTAGAATAACTTATTTCACCACAACATGACAAAACTTTAACAAAAATATTTGAATCCACATACTAACATGAATCTTTAGCACAACTAATGTGGAAACCGATGTAAAAATTTTAACAAAATTTTCAAGATTCAGATGGACAGCTTTTAATACAATAATAACAAATTTAAAGTTAAAATGTTTACAAATTACATATTTGAGTGGCAAGTATACTGCGCGTCCTTGATATAAGCACCATTATTTAGACGCGTAGACGGACCCTTAGGGAACCCAAAACTGTTTGAGATTTTAATGTACCTCGAAAAACAATTTTACAAGTTTTTACGTAAATACTGATCACAAATTGAGATCTGTATTGACCTACATTCAATAATGTGATGTATGTACACCACAAAAACTATGTTTATTTATTTAATATAATATAATTGAATTCTACCCAGTTTGCTTTACTATGGATGAATGAAATCAGCTGTGTAAGAATGTCCTTGTAGTAATAATTTTAAGACATTATTTTAAAATTAGGTATTTTAATAAGACTATTGTGCTGTAATTTATTCAATAATTAATTATTCACTTAAAGGTAGTCCGATGTTTCCCGGAAAAAGTATTGGTAGAACCTCAACTCGTCAAACGTCACAACATAATTAATTATTAGATGGTTGTTTTTATTTTTGCTTTTGGTTTAATAAAAATGATGAATAAATCTAGCTAATTTAAGTAGAAAGCAATAGAAGAGTGTAGGTTTTATAAATATTCAAAATGCGAATAGATATTTCAAATTTTTAATTTTTGTTTGTAAATGATATTAATCTTAAGAACGCTTATGAAATAAATAACTGTTCAATTCGTGGATGAAGAGTTTTTATTTTTTTTGGTGTTAACTTAATCCATAAATTTTTAAATGTCTTATTTTAAATAGGTACGTTTAGGAAGGGTTTGTAACCGGAAATGTTTGTAAATTTAGTATTATTTACAAATAAAGCTATAAAATAAATAAAAATCAAAAATTTGAAATACCTATTCGCATTTTGAATATCTATAACACCTTTCTTCCTACAGTAACTAAATTTACTCATTATTATTAATTACAATATTGTATTCTGTCAGCTATGAAAATAATAAATACACCAGTTTTCTTCTAATATTTGTATGAGGACATCTTCAAGATTTACTATCATCTGCGGTCTTTCCGTCCACATCCTTTAAAACTAAGGTTAACAATTCCCAACTCTCGCAGTTTTTGCAGCTCACGTGTTTTCCGCGAAATGTACTGATGTATACATATTTGTAGCGGTGAATCCCGTAACAAATTTATATTATACGTACAGTCGCCAAGGCATTTTCTCATCCATCACAGTATTCCAACTTAAAAAGCAGAACCGGACAGAAAACTTTAATTGCAAATATTTCGAAAACCATGCAATTTAGACCCATAGTTTATAAGTATTTTTTGTCGCGCATATTAAAATGTGTCCGCTTTTAAGGTAATGCACTTTATATCGCGGACACCCTGTATTGTAATTGAACAGGAAATACGCGATTGAGGAAATATTTGAAAATGGAAAGTGTCACACGTTAAACAGAACAAAAGAACTCCGGCGTGAAGTTCTTGATAGGGAACTATTTCAAAGCATATTTAATATCCATAGGTGTCCAAATAAAGTGAAGAAGCCGAAAATATTATAAAACTATTTAGCACGGCCGCAGCGAACGAAAACACTGGCGTGCATGTGAAGCAAGACACTATGCTACGTAAGTGTCTAAAAATAGAAACGCCTAGAGTAGCCACTTGAAAGGGGCTGCTTCACTTGAAATTATTAAAGTATATACCTGCTACAAAACAACCAATTAAAATTAAATCAAACGGTGCTTGATCTGATTAAAAAAGAGTGTCAAATTTAACAAAAGCAGCTTCGTCAATATTCAGGACGTTCGAAGTCAAGGTCCTTGTCCGAGATAAAAGGAACCTGGCAAAGTTTTCCTTAAATAAAGATTAGTTTATTTAAACTTGTTTACCAAACATCTCACATAAATTGCACTACATAAATTCGTCAATGAAAATTAAACATGCTATAAATCAAAAACCGTTCGACTGTTAGATATCGTTGCACATAAGAAGCATACAGTGATATTACAACCACTTATCACACTTTTACACTATTTTCCAATTTGTTATAAAATTGTAAAAATGTTTTGATAAATGTAAAAACACAAAAGATTTGTTGTTACCGAAGATCGCAGCAATTTTTCAATAATTGGAAAAAAATTTAAAAGTATTACAAGCAACTAAGTCGTCACCGTTTACCTCTTATGTGAAATGATCTCGATATTTATTTACAATTAAAGAAATTTTTATATCTGGTGTTTACAGTTAATTTAGTTAGAAGACTAATCCTTTGAAACGTTCAAACCTTAAATAGCCAGGTAGATAAATTCTATTTTAGTCATTAGATTTATTTTAAAATTTGCAACACCACAAATACCATTATACTATTATTTTAAATTTTAATGTAAATCAGTATAATATTAAATACATATGTCAAGTTACGCGTCGCGTAACGAAATTTACATTTTAATTACTCCTAAATTTGTTTTTAGAATAAATTCGTGAATCAATTATTAATATGCATCATAATTGACTGAACTGCGTTCGAATCATTTATTTTTATTTACATACATGTAAGCATTAAAGCTGTAACGGCTGCGTTAGTATCGTTTTTATGGCGATAGCTTTTACTTTATATTTGCGACGTAACTGAATTTTTAGTCGCAGTTAGGGTGTGTCCTGTTGATTGTCTCATACAACATGCTTTTGCGCTGTGGACAGATTTAATTATGGCACAGTAAGGTTTAGTAGCGTTTAACGAATTTTTACTTTTTGAGAATACTTCCCATACTTTAATTTTATACCTTTGTTCAATAAGTGCAGTTTACACTGCGGGATAATTTATCTTTTTTTTATTTTGGTGTTTGTGATTTTTAATATACTTATGACTGTTTACGTTTGTTCGTAACTTATTTTTAATTGTCAATTTGAATGAAACCTGCAAGTCTTAGGGTTCATTACGCTTTTTTTGTTTTTGTAATTTCTTCTTTAAATGTATTTTGACCAGACTTAATTTCATTTTGTAACTTATTTTGATTGGATTCCATTTCCTCTTGTATTTTACTTTGGCTTGCATTAATTGATAAAATTTCCTCATTTAACTTGTTTGTAATTTCTCCGTGCAATTTATTTTGGTTTTAATTTATGGATAGCATCTTTTTTTGTAATTTAGTTTGATTGAACTTAATTTCTTCTTAATTGGTATCCACGTTTTCTTGTAATTTAGTTTGATTGGATTTCATTTCTTCTTGATTGGAATACATTCTATCCTGCATCTTTTGCAACATTTCCATCAACGTCTCCATATTTTGTTTTTCGGCGCTTCTTGTTACTGGCATATAGGAAAAAATTAACATTAGTTTTTAATTAACTATAATCTGTGAGTTCAACTTTTAAGAACAAATCCTTCACCTGCACCAATGTAACGAAACTAGTTAATTGTTTTAAAACGTTTATTTATATTCACTAAAATTATAATTATTTATATACACTTAGTTATTTAAATATTTATTTCATAATCCACCAACAGCAAACATTTATATTTCTATTTATGTATATTTATATTTATATCAGTAATGAACAGTACAAGATTCTAACAAAAACTAAAACTAAGAGAATTTAATCTGCTGTTTATATTGAAAAGATAAATTCTAGAACAATATAAAGAAGATTTCATAGTATTACTCTTAATAATTATGTAATAAATTGTAATGCTATGACTAATTGCTGACCTAACTAAATTGATAGATATCGGTCACCGCAATGAGTCATTGTGATTACATCACCTATTTTATTATAAAACAAACATTCTAGATGATTCTAGAATTTTCCATTTATTGTTTCTAAGTTTTATTACAATATTATTGTACCTCCGTGATTGTATGTACTTCTATTATACATCAATAATGCTTGATAATTGGGTATTTTTAAGCCGCGTCTCTGTTATACATATTAAATTAAGAAAATGTAAGTCTTCAGTTAATACAATTAATTCGTTTAGCTTATTGTTTATACACTGTATATTGAGCAGTAGTAGAGTTAGATTATCACAAGGTTCGTCGATTATTGAAAAGGAGTATGTGTTGTATTTATTATCGAGTATTGACTGCTGTGTGGGATCGTAGTTTTTTCATTATTATAACAAGTGTGATTAAAAGCTTTATTTAAAACGAAGTCCATAATTATATTTTCATCACAATCCTGTGTGTTAGTTTTACTAAATTATTAAGATCTACGTAAGGGGATCCAATGCTTATTTTTTATGATTACTTATGATATTTGTTAGATATTGCGTAATCTTAATCTTACCTGATGAATTGATAAATTGACCGTTGCTTGTAAATTTTCTATTCTCTAATAATCGATTGATATTTACAAAGAAGTGATTTCATGCTTTTATTTCATTAAATATTGCTTTACTGATGTTATAAATAAACATTCTTAAAACCTTGCGTCCATCCCAGTACGGAACGCTTACAAATATAGCATTTATATGCTTTACGTGATCTATAATCTTCTGGAGGATATGTTTTTTTAACGATGTTCTGTTTAAAGCATTATTTATTCCCGCGGTAATTATTACGTAGTCATCTTCTATAAATGTTTCGGTGTGTTTTCTTAAACCATTAATTGCATCTTCATAGATAGCATTGGGTTTTAAGAAATTTAGGATGTTATAATCGTCTACGATTAATAAAATTCTTGGTTTCTTCTTGGCTTTCTCGATGCTTCCACTGGTTGTCAGCGCCCGCTGCTATTTTAAGTATATTCATCTAATTTTTGTAAATTTAATTGTTACCTATCGTTAATTTCTTTTTCAAGTTGTTTAAATTTAAAT
>JAHWXV010010880.1:0-12121 GCA_024586415.1 Phrixothrix hirtus | reverse complement strand
TCATTTGCGGATTACATCATCTATTTTATTACAAAGAAAACATTCTAGATGATTCTAGAATTTTCCATTTACTGTTTCTAATTTTTGTTACAGTATTAAATATTAAACAAATGGGGTTACATATTAATTGAAATTTAAATCGAGTCCAGTCTCTAAAGAATACTTAATGCAACTGTAACAGATAAAACGGAAAATCAAAGGTCAAAAAAGGGCAAATTCACCACTAGAGTAACTCAGTGCCTTGGCGTGGATTAATCTTGGATGCTAAAACATCGCTAAGTGATTTGAAAGATGTTTGATACAACAAAATTTTGATTTCAAGAAATCGATGGCAAAGGGAACATCGAATACGGCTTGGGAATTCACAGGTCTCGTAATATTTTACAATTTTTTTCCGTAGCGTACTTAAAAGTCATTAATTTTTGTTATATACTTTTTTCCAAATTCCGATTGTAGTTTTTGTAGCATACCAGGCTCGTGCCATAAAACATACTTTCCACTTTAGAAACATAAGTAACTGTTTCGCCGTATATGCAGGTTTCATTAAAACAATAAAATATAATTTACCGTATTTTCCACATTGTATTAGTTTTATTAGTCTGATTTTTTAAATTGAGTCTTAACCTTATTCTGTTGTTGAAGAAAAATCGTATGTTATTAAATTTTGTTATATATGTATAGTATCTCCAAGATTCTGGATCAGTTATTTTAGGGCCCTTAAAAGTTCTTAATTTTGATTTCTTGAAGAGTGTGCGAATACTGTTTGTAACAAATTGTCACATACTTTCCATAATTAACTGCTTAATGTCTGATATCCTATCACGATGTCAATATATCAAGTTGTCATATTAATATCACCAGCCAATTTTAAACTAATACCATTGATTTTATATATAAAATGCATGCTAATATTTTTAATACATGTACCTGTGATATAAGTTACTTGAACACATATTAAAATATATTCGCTGAACTGTTGGTTAATAATTGACATTATTGTACCTGAGTGTTCAATAAATAATGACATTTTTATACCCAAAAGATGTTGAACCCTCAATTTCCATAGAATTGAATCGAAAGTTGACAAATCTTCGAAATGTGATTTCACATGAATGGAATAAACCCTAATTAAGTCAGCGGAAAATGTTGTTTCTCAAACGTAGGTTGACTTTAAAAAATTAAGATGTTACTTGAAAAACACAAATCACATTATCATCTCATTTACGGTGAACTAATTCTACCAAGCGGTGTTTCTTTAGCATTCAAATTTTAACCATCACAGTTATATACAACAAGGAATGGTGTGTTATTCCAATTATATAATATCCAAAATACAATCCTGTCTACTAAATAAAAGAAACGAATAATGGAACGATAGTAAAAACTACTACGGTAATTTAATAAGCTTATAAAAACACGTAGTATTTGTTTACGACGTGCTTGTAATAAGTTGACCTATAAAATTTTTTTGTCGTTTGGTTTCGTTGAAATAACAAAGCAATTTTAAGTTGTGTTACGCTTCGTATTGATTTTCTTGATACCAAAATTATTTGTTAAAATCTCAAAATCTAAATTGTTTTATCATAAATGTCAAAAGGAAATTAAGATAATCTGCTTTTAAAATTTGTAACCTGTTCAATGGAGATATTATAAAACAAAATAAGCGATAACTTTTGACGAGGTCGCTTATTTTTGGGACACCCTGTATTGTGTTTTAATATTTTAATCTATATCTATGTGCATAAACAGCCCTTCCCACCGGCTGCTTCCTTAAAATTCAAGTGAAAAGCGCATTAATGATTGAAAAACTCAAGAACGATATAAGAAAGCATATTACGCATTGCTGACCTTGCCGGCTTTTTGTTTATCAGCAGGGAAGTTTAACTACAATGTAACATTGCAACAATTTTATTAATTATAAAATGATATCTTTTCTGTAAATTCATTAAAATATTTCAGGAAATGCTTCCATAATTGTTATCTACAAGGTGATCTAACTGCAATACATATTTACAAGGGCAGATCAAGGTATTGCTAACACACCAGCTCAAAGTCTTATTAGCGTTGGTAAAAATAAAAATGAATTTTACGTCAGTTTTCTTAAAACTATCTTAAGTCACGAAACTTGAGTATCGAGCTTATCAAATTACTTGCTGGAGAAGGCCTTTCTCCTTAAAACATTAAAGATGTCCTGTACAGGGCGTATGGGAATAATTCGCTGTTGTACGTGGTAAAAGATTGGTCAAAACGGTTTAGAATGGGGGACAACATTGTCCTTGTTGAAAAGCTCTCAAAAGGCAATATTTTCAGATACAACCGTTCGCTGAATTCTCCACGATCATTTAGGCATGAATAAGATTACTGCAAAGCGGTGTAAACGCCTTTTAATTTGCTGCACCATGTATATAAAATCTGTTTAATGAATATTTTGATAATTTCAATTAGTAAACCAGTACTCTCTATGTTATCTAGCGTTTTCTGATTTTATTTTTAATTCAAAGATATTTAGGTAATTGAGTCTTGGTGTTATTTTTTAATAACAAGAAACCTTATTTTCATAATTCCCGTTAATTCTAAAATCATCTTTGGTATTTTTAATTTAACAAAAAAGGAACCCGTATTCCAGTTATTTATTTAATTAATCCTACCAGATAAAAGTCAGTTTAATGAAATAAATTTAATAGATTGTAAAATGCAAATACTTTTGATAAATGAATTTGTTCCAAACGCCCGATTAACATTCTTTAAGAATAACATCATGTTGGTTTGCATGACATAAATTTCAGATATTGTGCAACCTTCGGGAATATTCGAACATTTTACCACGTTCATTTGTCGCGCTAAACATTTCATTTTAAAAATCAGATCCTCAGATTGGCTAATTTGGACTTCCTTGAACGGACTCGATGTAACTCCTTTCGGGTATTACGCGTCCATTTTCTAGAATCATGAAGCGGTAAACATGTTGTTGGTTGGTTAAAGTTTTAAAACAACAGAACTACCATTATTTTGCGTAATAAGACGCCTCATATTGTGCACTGTTTTATATTTTAGCATTTGATATTCCAAGCAGTTGGAAAATTAAGATTTCTCGTTTAATGCGAATTTATTTTGTGAACCGTTAAAATCACGTTTTCCGCTATTGTTTTTTACGATGAGGTTGATTAACTAAGACGGAAGGTTATTTTATAATTGTACTAAAACCGATTTATGCAAGTAAGGCTTGTTCAATTGAAGTTTTCAAGAGATAGTTGCTTTAATTTTATCACCTATATTTTGCAAAAGAATTTTAGCTTTTAATTTATGTAGTGTTTGTAACGAATTCATGTGTTAGTTTTGTATCAACCATTTAGTTTGAGTGCAGTAATCACATAGTGGCACGAATGTAATATATTCAACCTTTGTAATATTCTATGTATACAGGGTGAGCCTTATGTATCAAGTTTGACTTTCTTGTTTCGCTCTATTAAATACATACGCGTAACCACTATAAGATTGTGAATTAATTATAGCCTAAATTTTAAGGTAGTAGCAATTTTTGCAAGCGCGTGGCCCTACCATAATTGATAATTGATAATCGAATTTGTTTAGTACTTGATTTTTGAACTCGTAACCCATTTGTGACATTTAAATTTGATTTATTATAATTGTTGAATATTTAGTATTTTATTTCAATATGTTAGTATAGATCTTATTTTACTTTCGGATAGTTTTAAGGTAAGCAAGTATTTTATTCAACTTTCTCACCAAAACATTTTTAACCTAACTAAGTAAGCAAAAATATGAAAGCTTGCATTTTCTGTATTTTATTTAAATTAAAAATACCTCCTAATATAAACAATAGATGGCTGTGCCATCATATGTCAGCGATACCTACACAGGTTTATGTATTTAAACGGAAGTTTTGCATTTTGAACCAGCGTGCGCAGCAGCACTCAGGATAGTGAGTGGCGCGCTAGCATCCATAGTGTCCACACGTGTTTGCTAGTCGCTCTCTGTTTTTCATATTGTGCTGTACCTTAGGCCCCTTCTACATTGTAGCGGTGGGTCGGGTGCAGTACAAGAATACATCTCCGTTTATTATTGTTATTATTATTGCGAATTCAGATATCATTGCGAATTCAGAATGGCGTATTTAAAAGAGTCAGTTGTGCTAGCAAAGCGCGAGCTACAAGAGATACTTGACGCATACGTGAGGAACAAGGAAGGAGCAGCGTGCTACCTCGCGAAGTACTTGGATTGCACCGAACAGCGACTAAAGAAGATGATGGAGAAAAGGGTCGGACCCACAGCGGCAGCCACCGAAATTAGAACCGTTCCTGAAGCAAGCATCGAGCGAGCAGCTATGGAGTACTCGTCAGACGAGAGTGAAGGGGAATTCACAGAGGTGAAAAGGAGACAAGTAAAGAGGAAATCAGTTCCTAGCCCAGCAATTGCCGGGCCTGCACCTAAGGTACAGGTCCAAAACCGATATGAAGCCATCTTCGAAGTGGCAGAAAATGAAGAGCCTGCACAGTCAACGACAGGCAACAACAAGATGCCGCCAATTGTAGTGAGATCGAAAGACAAATGACCTCAACTAGACAAGGAGATGGCGAAGAAGAGCTTCAAGTACACGGAGGCCAGGAACACCACCCTCGGCATAAAGGTCAAGCTGGAAGCACCTGGTGACTTCCGGGGAATAACGGCGCTCCTTGATGAACTGAAGGAACCGTACCACACATACTTGCTCAACGAAGAAAAGCCCCTCCGAGTAATAATCCGTGGATACCGAAGGCCTTTTCAGATGAGGGTATTAAGGAAGACCTCATCAGCAAGAACAATCCTGTAACCTCTGTGAAAAGGATGAGGAAAGGTCCAGAAAAGATCCCAATGCCCCTCAATTACATCGAGGTGTCCAGGTCGGCAGCGGGAAAGCGAGTGTACAGCCTCACAAACATACTGGGGGTGAAAATCAAAATCGAAAGTCTCCGGAAAAGGCAGTGTGGCACAATTCAATGCCACCGCTGCCAGAAATTCAGCCACACCCAGACGCGCTGCCGAGCTGCGCGGAGGTGCGTAAAGTGCGGCGAAGGCCACAGCACTCACAAGTGCGCGAAAGTGCGGGAAGAGCCCGCAAAATGTGCGAATTGCGCGGAACCGCACACCTCTAACTACAAGGGCTGCAAGTTCTACCCAAAGAGGGAAACAGCCGCACCGTCAACAGCCAGAACAAGAACAGACGTGTCCTACGCCAGTGCAGCAAGAGGCACACCCACAGCGAAACGCGAAGTAGCAAGTCCGCCTCCATTCAATATCGTTGGTGGTAAGAGCATAAAGGCTATCAACATCATTGCCGACACCATCAAAGACGCCACCACCTTCAAGGAAGGCGTCGCCAGCGTAATATCGCGGTTACCAGATATCCTGGAGGTGTTTGGTAACTCCGAAAATGCAGCAAGAAGATAACCGCCTAAAGCGGCAACAAAAAACACCTAATGAAACAAACAATTCCGACGGAGGTAGGAAAAAAGTTTCCGGGTACTCCAACATCAATTCAAAAAATCGAAAATCGAACCAGCGTGCGGATAGAGACAGGACGGAGTGGAGCGCTAGCATCCATAGTGTCCGCACGTGTTTGTTAGTTGCTCTTAAAATTCAACTTGTACTATACCTTAGGCCCCTTTTACATATGTAAAGGTGGGTTCGGTATACTACAAATACCTTAAATTTACGAAAATTTAAATCAAGTGATAATTAAATATCAGAAATGTACGATCGATTTGAAAGGGTTCTACACCAAGCGGTGGCCGCTGTACGGGCGGGAAATCAACGCGAAGCGGAAGAAATCGTAAAGAACTTTCCAGATAGTATAATTACTACAATTAATCAGCTTAAAAATACAACAATGAGTTTTGACAGAGTAGTTATAGAGGCCACTAAGGAATTCTATAATTCGCAAATGAAAGCGCAAAGTGCCGGCGCATTCAAGAAACCCTCATACATGAGGGAAACGGTTAGCAAAGAAGTACAATCAAACAAGTGCATTAACACGCTACCAAAACCAGCCGCGTCAAGTACGATTACGATCGCGAGTGCCAATGCAAGTAAACCAGAAGAAAGCGCGTTTACCAGTGCTTGCAGTCAACCAGTAAGAAGAGACGTGGCCAAATCATTACAAGCCGCAGCCAATTTAACCGACTCCGACACCGACATGGAAGTTAGTGACATGTAAGATCAAGATGGCTTCACGAAGGTGAAAAATTCAAAAAAGAGGAAGACACCGTCAGACAAGGGGGACGCAGGACCAGCCCAAAAAATTCAGCTCCAAAATAAATTTCAGGCGCTGTTCGACACCGAAGCAGACACCGAATAAGCTATGGAGCAAATACCCGTGGGACGAAGACCACAAAAACGACCACCGCCAGTAGTACTGCGCAGTAAGGGAAACTGTGCCAAACTGGCGCAAGAACTACGCGAAAAAGGGCTGCAAATCACCGCAGCGAAAAACACCGTCCTGGGCATAAATATTCAGGCAGCTGACGAAGCCTCCTACAGAGGCATAACGAAAACATTCGACGAACAGCAATTGCCGTAACACACATTCTTGCTACCGCAAGATAAATCCCTCATGGTGGTGCTAAGAGGCTTCCCTGAAGAAATACCGTACAGCGACATTGAAGAGGTACTAAGAAGTTTAAACTTCCCGGTCCTCTCATCTCGTAGGATGAGGAAAGGCAGGGAGAAAATTCCCATGTCGCTGAACTACCTTGAACTTTCCCGAAACGAGGGCGGGAAAAGCATCTATAGATTAACAAATCTATTTTCGTTGTCAATAAAGATCGAAGCGCCGAGACAAGGAAAGCGGGGAACCGTGCAATGCCACTGTTGTCAGAGCTGGGGGCACACCCAGAGATGTTGCCGCGCAATTCTGCGCTGTGTGAAATACGGTTGTAATCACCAAACCGCAACCTGCGAAAAGGACCGACAGTCACCTCCCAGATGTGCAAGCTGTGGAGGAGAACATACTGCAAACTATAAAGGCTGCCTTCGTTATCCAAAACAAAGGCGTGAACAACTGGAACCAAAACGCTCCGAAGTGAGAGAAAATATCACCTACGCCCAGGCGGCAAGTCAAGCAAAAAATGCTGCAAACACGACGAAAGCCCAGAAAGCTACATCAGACCAAAAATATTCGTTTAGCCTGGATCAACTCGTATCCGCAGGCACACTGCTACTGGAGACTTTAAAAAACGCCCCAAATCTCAACGAGGGGATTTGCCAACTTACAATTCGCATGCCGGAAATCTTAGCAATTTTCGGTACACAACAACAAAAACCATAAACTACTGACAAATCTCCTCGAGGGAAGCTGCAACCGCAGCCACACAAAATCCAGTCAAAGATTAATTCCGACGGAAGCAAGAGAATATAAATCCACGGTATTACATATCATGGAAAAGACAAAGACAAAGAACCAGGGTGCATAGCCACCCAGCATTGACGAGCCTCACTAGGGCGAAACCATTGGTCTGCTGGGATGTGTCACGCTGGTTGAAAATGCAAGCTTTTATATTTTTGCCTATTTAGTTAGGTTAAAAATCTTTTGGTGAGAAGCCTTAGAATTGTACATATTTCAATTTCATGACTTTTCACTTGTGCCGAATTAATTTTTAAAATTCGTGACAATTTTAGGAGGAATCTTCTTCTTTATTTTATTTATGTAATACTACGCCGTTTCTTTTAGTCAGGCCGGGAAATTTTGGCGCTCCCTCGTACATTTACGGAATTAGTAACATACACGTGTTTTACACAGCGAGTTAAAAGTAGAATTTTGTTTTATATAAATTAATGCTCCAATTTTATCTCTAATTGAAATTGGGTTTATTTTGGACAACAATTTAAGTTCGATATATACTTGAAATTATTGTATTGTTTGGTAACAGTGCCACTTCAAAAACAAGTGGACGTTGTTGATTAAATCCTGTTCCATACTGAACGTTTTCAAATCTAACAACTTTCACTAACAATGTAATATCACTGTTGTGTTGGAAATATTTTAAATAAAAGAAGACACGCTTCGATTAGTGTCATGCAAGAACACTGTATCGCTTATTACTTTCTCTTACCTATACGAAATATAGTATGGAGAAATTGTTTTCGTCCAAAATTTTCGATGTCGAAATGTTGGTGAAAATACACGTTTCCGGGTCCCCTGAGTCCGAAAATCATGTTTTTAAAAAATTGGTTTGTGTGTGCGCGTGCGCGCGCACATGTGTGTGTGAACAGGATATCTCGAAAACCAAAAGTCGTAGATGAACGAAATTTTATATTTGAGTTTGTATCCATGTACACATGCTACTGTAACAATTTTATTAAAATTCGATAACCGGAAGTGCCACTTTACTTTTGTCATTTTTTGGTTTTTCGCAATTTTCTCGAAATCGGCTCTAACGATTTTTTTTTAAAATGCATTGTATTGCTTAGGCATTCGATACCCTTTCATACAATTAAGACGGTTTCTCAGAAAAATTGCCGTAAAACGAGTAACCGGAAGTACTCTTACCATTAACTATGAATAACATAACTATGCAACTGAAAATCCTAGACAGATAAAAATTCATATTTGATGTCCTAAGTACCCTTATATGGCTAAATTAATAATTTGGTTAAAATCCAATAAACGGATGTACAACTTTATTTCTGTTATTTTTAAGTATTTTCCGATTTTTTTTCCGCGATTTTCTCAAAATTGGCACTAATGGTTTTTTTAAAACTTATTGCATTTCTTAGTCATTTAATGACCTTTCATTTAATTTAGGTTATTTCTCAGAAACATTTCCATAAATTCAGTAACCGGAAGTATCTTCACCGATAACACTAAATCAAATAACTACGGAACTAAAAGTTCTTCTTGAATGAAAATTTATATTTGTGGTCATAACTGCGTTTGTATACCAAATCAAGAGTTTGGTCAAAATCTAATAACCGGAAGTTCCACTTTATTTCTGTCATTTTCAGATATTTTCCGAATTTTCGTTTTTGGCAATTTTCTTGAAATCAGCTCTAACAACTTTTTAAAACTTGGTATACTTCTTAGCTACTTCATTCCGTTTTATATGAACTAAGCAGTTTCTCTAATAAATTTTCAAAAATCGAGTAACCGGAAGTACTTAAAGTATTTAATTGTGAGCAACACATCTCAAAAACTAAACATCATACAAAAGTGACATTTTATATTTAAGTCTTTTATTATCCGCACATAAGACGTCAAGAATTTAGTTAAAATTGAATCACCGGAAGTGCCACTTCATTCTTGCAATATTTAAATTTTTTTGCGTTTTCTCAAAAATAGTTATAACATTTTTTTTAAACTTTCTATGGTTATTATGCTTTTAATGCCTTTTTATGTGAGCTTAACGGTTTTTCTGAAAAAATGCGTTTAAGCAAGTTATCGGAGAAAATTTCTGGAGTTAAGCAGCCTTTCGCATGTCCAGTAACTTGGATGGGTGATCGTTATAATTGTCGTTTCCAAAATAAACTTAAATAAAAATTTAATCATTTGTGGACACTATTTGCATATCTGTGTGCGCAAGAGAAAGTTATGTGTTGTCTCACACTAGATTTTTTTTATATTTCAAATCTAGAGATCTGGGTTATGTAATTTTGCTGCTCATTCGTTTTATGCTCGACAAAATGGAATAAAATCAAAAATCGATAGCAGACAGGATGTGCAAAGTTCATTCGTATTGAAAAATATTTTTGTGAAGATGAAGCTTCTTTCCCACGTTATTCAAGAATTAAAGAAATGGACGTTACTTCGCGAAAAAGTGAGCAGGTCGGACTAGTTGTGTATGGGCAGAACAAGTTTCTTAACATACATTTTTGAATCTACTGATTACTAAAATAAACGAACAATTGTTGATCTAACTCGAAATTCTATATTTAGAATCAAATGTGGAAGTTATTTTTAGACAGAATTTTATTTGAACAAGTTTTGATAAAATGATTACAATGTTAATTCATTAAATTGGTTTTATTATTATCAAAGTTGAACTATAAACAGAACCGCCTGGCAATTATAATTTTAGAAGTTGATGTTTCAATAACTAATGTTATTTAATAAACATAAAAAAACAATCTTGTCATATTTAAATAATAATTTTAAATAAACCGACTTGAAATCACGCAAATATTCAAGGTTTTCGTGCGGTGTTATTTCCGTTTTTTTCTTTGATAATAAGTATACATGGTTGTCTGATATAATTATAATGCTCAGGGGAGGTCACCCCTCAATTTTAATATTATGCTTCAAGATATTGTATTACAAAATGTAAATTATGTCTATTAAAACCAGTTGTTTACTTGAGACATCAACAGAGCTTTCCTAAAAATAGCGACTTCGTAATTGAAGGAATAAATAAGCTACTCATAACAATGCATGCTATCTAATTAGCAAGTCCGGGACATTGTGCCTTTTATTAGCTAACTGCTGTTACTTATAATTTAATTGATGTACTCATTTTTGTAACGATGGAATGTTAACGCAATACACTCAATTAACCACTTATTTCTTTGAAGTAACACTTAACTCAAAAATATTGGGTTCCGAATTAATTAAAATGGTACAAATTAGGGACCCGTGTCGTAAAATTTGCGGCGTAGAGGTAATAATAGCCGTTGAAACTAGAGTTCGTTTTATAATTAATTCTAAAGTTTATTGCTCTTGTTAGATAATTAAAAACCGGTAATTTTCCGTATTGAAAATATTTTTCCATATTTTGCTCCTCAGCAGTGTACACATATAAAATAATGATTAACAAGTCGAACCTTCGAATACCGAAAACAAAAAAGAGAATCTATTTATAAAAAGTAGGCTAATACAAGATTACTGGATTAGTTATTCACACTATTTTTTATTTTTATACAATTAGGTTAAGGTAATATGTCTCCCATTGTTGTGAAACAAAATCGTTTCAAAGTTTTGGACATTACAAACACAAAAAACAGTTGTTTCATAATTTTTATTTGTTTCAACAAAAATAAAATTGTTTTTGGCAACGTTACCGAAGTGGGGAAAAATCCAAAAACTATTACTACCACATCCGTAATCATCTGAATCCTTCGTGCATTGTAATAATATGGGTTTGCTTCAATCCAGTGTTGTCAGTTTGATTATAATGCGTAACCACTAATTTGTTTTACTGTTTGCCTCTTCGTGCAACGCCCTTTCTTTGTGGAAAATTTCTTAATTTTCCCAAACTAAATCTAAAATGGATCCAATTTAGGTAAAAAACAGTTTTTCATTTTAACAAAACGATCAGATTTTTAAAAATTCTTGCTCATATAAACTTGCACAATTGAAGGTGAAAGATATTTTAGGTTGTTTTCATGAAACAACCAATAACCAATATATGAGAATTGATTTATGTATATACAAATATTTCTCCATTTAATTTTGCTGTCAAACAGTAGGTAATGCAATTTATTCGGTGTATAACAGCACACGTTCTAAGAAATGTCCGTGCACTTTTAATTAGGGTAGCTACACTTACTTCGAATACTTTTATCACAATAGTGGCACCACGCCATTTTAATGTACCTAACCTTGAAGTGTATAATTAGAACAGGTTGTCCTGCGCGGGATGCTTATGACAATAGATACTTGACATTGATGGTGTGTGGTGCCGTTGTACCGATAATTTTCTAACCTTAGGCATATTTGAATATACAGGGTTGATTTTAAGTACTTTCAGATATTTACATCACGTGTTCGTTGCCGCTCACGCAATAAAAATGATGGGTTTAAATCATCTACAAGGGAACGGTCAATCATTTCTAGCTACTAGTAGCGCTGTCAAATGGTCTCCGCTCGGGGAACTCGGTATTCTTTTTGGTACAGATATGGAGTGGCGCGGTAGTTTTTGTTCATCAGTAACGTTTTTTGGTCAACATTATTTTAAAAGAACACTGTTGATGCTGTCAATTACAATGTGCCTAAGATTTAAAGAGACATTAAATTATAAACAAAAATGTAAATAATTACAGTCGTAATCACGAAAGAATAAGGCTCGTCATAAAATGACATTCATATGAAGTAAGATTTCAAATATGAGTCAATTCAGGTACTAGTTTCTCTTCA
>JAHWXV010010877.1:0-11926 GCA_024586415.1 Phrixothrix hirtus | reverse complement strand
CTCATAAAGCGCCTGAACTTTTTGGACATGAAATGGATAAAGAAGCTCTTCATGCAGAAATTCCCAAACAGTAGAAGAGGCAATGCCTTCTTCGGAAGCTGTTTTCCTTATGCTTGTGCTAGGATTTTACTCTACAAGTTCAAGTATTCTGTCTTCCCTCTCTACAGTTCTTCTGTACCTTGGTCTGCCTCTATCGTGATGATTGTTACTAAATGATCCTACCTCACCAAGTCTTCTATGAATATGTGTAAAGGTTTGGGTATGCGGGATATCTCTATCAGGTTTCCATCTAAAATCGTCGTGCCTATTCTGCATTTCCGTTCGCTCTTCCGTAACAGAAATGCATAGTACGGTACTCTGTATTTGAATAACGGTTCATTTTGGAATAAGCTTAGTTTTTAATTTAGTTTCGTTTAAACAAAAATTTACTAATACTACTTGTAATTAAACTAGCATTAGCTTTCAAAATTCATAACATTAGATTCATGGCAACTTGATTTTTGAATGCAAATTAAACATAAGGTATAAACTGATGTAAATTTTAAAGCCAATTTGTGACTAACCTCTGAGACTTATCGACTTCAACAAAGAGTACATTATTTTTAAAGTTTTTTATTGTCTTTAAAATGACGTATTTTTTATTATATTATGTGTCAAAATAAAAAAGTTACGAAAAAAATAAATTTTGCAGTTTAGGTGAAGTGCCATCTAACGGTATTCAAAAGAATTATTTTTACGAATTTTGTCATATTAAAGAAAGTCTAATTTGTCATCCGAGGTAGGATCGGCTTTCATATCTTTGGCGTGCCACACACCTTTCGACACATCTGAAGAATCACGTAATTTGTGTGTTTGATACACTTTCTTCCTAATCAGAAATGGCCCGATAAATTTCGATGCTAGTTTAGGCGTTATATAACGAAAAGCATCCGATAATAAAAAATTCTTTCTCCACACGGAATCGCGTATTTCGAAAGTAGCGAGACAACGCACGGTGGGACCGAAACGGGCTCACTGTCTCAAAAATGTGAATCTCTTTTGTCTTAAGTGGTAACAACTTGAAAATTTCTACATCTATTATTGAGTGTATGGGATTTTTAATGGAATAAGTTTTAATTAAATGAACTCTAAACTATATGATATAAAACGATTTAAAAATAGAAATGTCGAAAATATTATACAAAAAAAAAACAAAATTATGAAATTATATTTATAAAGTCAACCAATGATTATTTTTTTATTAATTAGTTATTGTGAATTATTCACTTTCGGGCAGATCCAAAAGCATTTTGGCTTCATCCAACAATTCCTTGGAAACAGTAACGGTTGGTGTTCTTAGACTTGAAATATATGGATCTGATGTAAATAATAATGAATGTAAAACATCTTTATTAGTTGCTGAACGAGAACACTTCCTGGAATGATGTAATCGATATCGTATGTAATCTTTATTTCGCGTTTCTTGTGCATCTTCAGACAACTGGCCTATTGGTAAAATTGTGAAATACCATATAACACTTTCCCCATGAATAAGGATTTTATGAAGAGAGAATGGCATATAATACCAATTATATTTATTTACAAATATTTGAACAGTATCCATTGCGTATTGGCCGAATTTGGTAGCATTGATTGCGATTCCAGATGACATTGTTTGTAGTATAATATATAGCCGTCATATCAATTCTTCGTCAACTCCAGTAATATTGGCAGAACAATGATGTTACCGGCTCCTTGTCGGGGTTTGTCTATATGGAGGCCAAGTTCATTTCGGAACTTACTTTGTACACATTTTTTCTTTTCTTCTTTGCTTATTTTATTTTCTGAAGTTGTTGCTGACCATTTCTTAAACGAAAGATTGTAAGAAATTTGCAAAATGGTTTCCATAAATCTAATCCAGGCATGAAGAGTGGAAAGGCCATATTGGAAAGCTTCTCCGTTTTCAGGTTTAGAAGAAACTTCGTTAAGGTCATTCATCTCTCTAGGTCTAGCTCCATATATAGTACACACAGAACTAGATCATGTATCTGTTACTACTTAAGCAACTTTTCCGTCAATCATGGTCAGCAATAGTTCATGTTTAACTTCAACTACAGTGTCGTCTTTTCTTATCAGTGATGGAGAAAGTTCATCAATTTGTCTCTTGATATTATCAACAGTCTCTCTAGTCTGCTGTAAACTTTTCTTGACAAATTGTATAGAAGTGGGTCGGAAATAACGAACAGAAGAGCACGTATTATTTTCCCAGACTACAAGATTTGTTGACAAGTCAATTAGTTTTATAGGCTCAAGAGAAGCAACGAATAAATTGGCATCTGGTATTAACTGGGTCTCACCTTGCAAGGCCTGTTTATAATCACTTTGACCAGATGATCCGTCACAACCCAATTTAACATATAACTTCAGATTTCTGTATCCTGGTTTGTATACCGAATTAATTTGAAGAATCCTAGCTGTAGTATGGTCTAAAAGGTATTGGAGTTTGATATAAGCTCCAATGTCATTAATTTCGATACTAGAACTTGGGGGATAAGACATCTTTCTCGCATCTAATATGACGGAAAAATAAATACATTTTTTCAGATAGACAATATCTTAATAATCTGTATTGAGATTTCATTAAGTCCAAATCAATAAATATACACAGAGCTTCATCTTTTGAATAAGACTTGACTGATTCTGCATTATTTATCATATTCTTAAGGACTTTCTTTCTGTCTTTAAAGTTCACGACGGAACCCTAATATTTGAGTTCAGCAAGTCAAAATTTACATTTGTCTCGACTTAGCGTTAAGCCTTCGGCAGCGAATCTATTCATCACGTCTTCCACTCAAAATTTGGTGTATAAATAATCACATCACCTAAATCAAGAAAGACATAAGGTTCAAGTTCTGGACCTAACACAGTATCGATTAGCCGTTACCACAATGCATAGGCATTCGATAATCCAAAAGGCGTCCTTTTGAACTGAAACAAGCCTCTAAGAGGTATAGTTGACGCAGTATATTGTTTTGCCTTCTCTTCCAATGGAATCTGCCAGTATTCCGACTTTATATCCAACCAAGTGATGAATCGAGCATCCCAAAGACGATCTAAGATGGCTGAGATATACGAGAGAGGATAAGGGTATTTTTTGGTCACTTTGTTTAACTGCCTGAAGTCCACACAGAATCGATAAGAATCGTCTTTCTTTTTGATCAAGAAAATCGGATTCGACCAAGCACTCGTTGATTTCCCTACCACTCCTAAAAAAAGCATCTTATCCAATTCCAAATTAGTGTTTTTGAATCTGCGGAGAGACGGGATAGTAACGTTATTTGATTGAGAACGAATTAGTGTTAATATCATGCTTCCAGGACTTAGCACAACCTAAACTTCAAATTTGGGTAGAAGTTATTTCTCGATCACCGACTCTAACTGGTCTTAACGATTGAGGTATATCTGGAACAACTAACACCTCTAAATTAACTATCTTCGTACATAGACCAAGCGGTAACACTGAATACATATTCTTCATTTGCGATACGACACTGAACCTTGTTTCGTTGGTTTGGCTCCATCTTCAAGGAAGATATCAGGATCCAACTTGCCTGTCCTAAAATTGTACGAGTTGCACCGAAATCCAACAAACCTGGAAATTGTATTCATAACATATCGACATTAAAATAAAGACGTCGATCACCCTGAGCTTGTTCTAAAACATAGTTAAATATGGCTTTATTTCGATCGTATATCGCGTTTTTGGATTCGGTCACACTTTGGAATAGTCGAGCCGAATTAACGAACGTATGCGAAGCAAAGCGACTCTTCGTTGCCTCAGCCATTAGTTTTTTGCATTAGTTTTGGAGCAAGCAGGACAAGTACGAACCGTAAAGTCCTTTTTCTCACACCATCTTGCAGTTGCGCACCATATGACCATACTGCTTACATCGCCAACATTTTATACCTTTGTTATTGGAAAAGGTCTTTATATCAGTCAGTTTTTCACTCAATCGACTGAATAAATTCCTCATCGCCGTAACATAAATACCAATACTTTCATTTTGCTCTTGAGTGCAGGAGATTATCGTCATAACGAGACGGAAAAAATTCTTCCTTAAGAGGTCTAACTAATTCTGTCCAATTACTCACTTCTGCACGGATCGCGCGAAACGAAACAAGCGCTTTGTCCCTAAATAAATCAATAGCCTGCACGTACAACTGGTCATTAGTAACATTTCGAGCGGACTTTAATTCTTCGACACGCTCCAAAAAACTGTTAACGGAGACATTTTTATTGCCTGAGAAATGTAAATTCCACTTTACTATCGGAACAGACTTTTGGATACAATGAGGCTCCACTGCTCCCTCAAAAGTACATACCGGCACGGATGAATTAACCTTGGAAGAAGAGAGTTTGAGAAAGCTGTCTCAGGTTTCATCTTGGGTTCAGGAACGGTAACTGTTTCCTCCTTAGCCTCAACCTCAGGAAACTCTACTTTAGAAACGAAATTACATGAAAATTCCTCGTATTGGTTCATCAACGAAGTTAACCTAAACAAAAAGTCAACTTTTAACAGTCTTTCCGAGTCAGAAGTCGAATTCGAATGTTTAATACGGCTACACAAATAAGAAAACATAAACTCAATCACCAGTACCTGAGATTGAGATACACCGTCTTCAATACCTTCCATTCACTTTCGACTAATAGCAAGTCAGCACTAATAGCTTCAGAGTCCTCAGAAAACGTAAACGGATACTCAACTGCGAGTGGAACAACAAGTGTTCTTGACAGGGATGCTTACAAACGCTGACTTAATATAACCTCGTCACCTTGAATGGATAAAGCACGTCTACGTAACTTATAAGAAAACTGCGACAATGTCAGTAAATCAACTTGTAACTTATAACTCATGGTCACAATCGCTCTTATTCATAAAATTATTTGGTAAAGTGAAATCAAAGATAAGGTGGACGAATTAATTCCCAATAAAATAATGCAACACTATTGTTATAGTTGCAATGCTAAAATTAATTAATTAAATAAACCTAGCAGCGCTTTAAAGAAAATTTTAAATCTGGTGGCGCTCTGTACAAAAATTGAATTTGATGGCGCTCTACTCAAAAAATTAATTGAACTAGATGGCGCTCTACTCAAAGAAACGATTTGCTGATCGAGTTGATCACACCAAAATTGTATGAAATAAGTTGCCGGGTGCGTTTTTATGCATAAATAACTCAGTCACACCAGTTATACCAATTTGTTTGGACAATTTAACTAACAAATAAAAGGTTATAGAAACGTCAAACAATTACAGTTCTCAATTTTCTGTAATGACTAAAATAATTCAAACCACGTCCGCATACGATAAATAACTTGTCTTTAACTCGTACGTTCCAAAAATAAATACGTTTTACCTTATAATCAATTCTACGCGCCGCTTTTAGACGTCGAAAATTTATAAAACTGGGGGAAATCTATTTACAACTAATTCGAGCGTGCACACGTTAGTCACCAAATCCTACTAAATGTTTTGTTCGAGGCCCACGTTTCAGGGCGATAAAATCCTATCACGGTCCCATAAACCGCGAGACCGCACCCACGTTACGGCCGACGGAACCGATGCTAACAGCGAGCGCCAACTAAGCTACTGCGGCGAGAAGGGAGTCCAAAACTACCGACAAGAATCGTCTCCTACTAATCAATACGATTTACGGTAAACAATTAGGTTGGGGGGACACTGTCGCTGCCCGCGGTAAGGGGTATGGCCAAAAAGGCAACGACCAGCGAGACAGAACTGGTCGCTCGCGTTTAATTACCTGTATAATAATAGGTACTCCACTTGTAAGAACAGGCCCACTCTACAATTACACTAATGTGACGGAGGTTCTGCTCAGTTCTACTCCCAAGTCTATAAGCTTTACAGATAATGGTCTTAAAACTAAAGCCAGTTGAAATAAAACAATCACATGAGATGCCGATAGCCGTATAATCAACTCAAATCAAGACAAAATAGGGTATCACAACTAATATGGGGTTATACAAAGCAGTATTCCCTTATAGTAGATCAAAATAGTGCATAAACTAAATTAGGGTACACAACTGTCACCAATTAAACTAAGTCAAAATTAAATGACCCCAAGGGTCAAACATTCGGGCGTCTATGGCGTTGGTACCACCATCTTTCTTTATAACCAATACAAATTTTCCATTGTTTCGTGGGAAAGAACTATTTCCCACCGAGACATGACATTCAGCACTGAGAGAGGATCCAAAATGCTACAGGCTTCAACATATACCTGGCAATTAACGTAAGAGACAGTTATCCTATTTCGTACACTCTAGGAATACCTGTTAACACAAGGAGGGGGTTGTAGATGCTACTGGAGAATATGCTCTCTAATTCCCAGACCATGCCAAGGAGGTCAATTAACTACCATCGAGTCTACAAGGGGTTCTTCAATTCCAATGGTTGGTTAATTGCAGGCCCAAAATACAAACACATGCCATGTGAATCTATTTTCCACCCTTACTTGGTTGCCTAAATGAGCTTTACTATCCTTTGTGTTCGTTTTCTCCACCGACAACTTATTTAATGTCGTTCATTCGAACTATAACATAATATGACAGCCGTGCGTACTTTATAGAGGGTATCTTCTGCATCTTTAAGTATCACCGAAAACGCCAAACAAATTGAGTAGTGAAACGACAATTTCTATCTGTCAAAATTTACTTAAATATCATCTCCATTTATTTTTATTAATTCTCAAAAAAAACTTCACTCTCATTTCCATGACAAAAAGCCATGTTTTTTTTCAAACAGGAATCTGGCTGCTCGGATCCTTCAAATTAAAGACAACAAATTCTGACACCTTTTCATAACAATCTGCCAAGAATTAAAACCCCCTAATATTCGCTCAAAACCAACAAATGCTGATATCCATAATCAACAATGATGGCCTAATTGACAACTTAAATAAAATCAAAATTTATTTAGAAGAAATGTCAGAACAGACCTTGCAATTTCTCTATCCAATTCATGTAAAAGACTTGTATCTATATGATTCGATCATTATAACCAAATCCTACCAAATCATAAACAAAATTACTGTTTGAAATACCCCTAATTTCTAGAAATGGACAATACCAACCTATCAGTATATACCTTTTTCAATCCTCTAAAAAATCAATTCCGGATGATGATTATTTAAACTTTTCCGTTTTATTACTACCTAATCGTTGACTCAGAATAATTATGTCTAGTACTTTATCGTATTATTTTAGTTATTAACATTAATTATTAACTATGTTCACTTCACTTGATTAAACTTTTGTTTTAAACCTTTTCGGGTTTAAGTTATTATATTATGAATCATCTAAGCCAAACCAATTGTAATTTAATTCTTAATTAATTCAATTCCTACATGTTTCGATTTTATCAGAAAATCATCGTCGGAGAAAGAACTAATTTTACAAATATAAAATGTGAAAATTCAAAGATTTATACTAACTATATTTCGAAGCCTTGTGTCTCATAACTTTTGCCTGATCATGTTTTAAAAAACTTCAAGATTAAACTGAATTCCTTAAAATGTTCACTGATTTTAATTTAGGTTGTCTCATTATTCATCTAAATTCAAATTGGCCTTCCTTGTTCTTTAATTGAATTTTAAAGTTATAGATATTTTTTGTCATACAGATAAGATTTGCTTTCTTACCTTATAAAAAACTAAATTTATTTATATAACTAGGGTTTCATTACTTCCACTTACTTTATATATTAAAATCTCCAATTCATTTTCATCCCTAATCTAGTATTTACTTTAGATCTAAACATAAAACAAACCTTAATCTAATTTTACTCTCAACTGAACCTAATTTAATTTCTGTTTATATATTAGTATTTGTTGTACTGACTTTCTTACTATCATATCTTAATAATTCGTTATCAGTCCTGATCTTGGCTTGTAAATGTCAATTTCATTTGCGTCCCATAAAAAACTGTTTGCCCTAATATCACATAAACTAATTCCTAATTATGACACCTAGATATCTGGTGCTCTTTGTTCTAATGTTAAGAGCAGGTCATTGTCCATATAGATTAGCATGCCAAATTAAAGCTCAAGATGGCAAACCAGATAAGTTCCATAACTGATGCAAGACTAAAGCCCGGTATTTCAATTGTAGCTTAAGCTTCAGCTTACTTAAGCGATACTTTGTTGCTGTGGAAATGATTATTACTACAATGGGTTCTATGGACACAGAGCGAGGTTTAAGTAAGCTAAAGCTTAAGTTAGTATTGAAATACTGGACCTTAGTCACTCACTAGCGACCAAACTATATATTTGGAACCTTATTTGCCTAAGCTTTTGGATGTGATGGTTGCTAAGAGAATCAAGAAAGATTAAATTGATTAATTTTAATGATTCAGAATAATTTCGTGGTCTCAAAATTGAAATAAAATCAATGCTATTCAGAAAGTAGTGTAACACTTGACAAAATCGTATTTTCTTTCGCACAGTGCGAAGTGTAAGTATCTTCTTGCTAATTAAGTACTTTATTCGACATGTGTTTAGACTATTTCACTAAACTGTATGTGAGAAATCCCGTATTACATATGGCTTCTTGTAACGGAATTTGATTGATGCCTTACTTTTGGCAGAGTCAATAAGTAACTAGTTTGAAAGCTTTATTAAATTCTAGGAAGTAACGAGGCTTAAAATCAAACATTCCAGGCATTTTAGATTATAGTTTTTCTTTTATATTCTGTTTAAATATTAAACCTGGGAAACATACCTTTATTCAATAGTACATGAATTTCCCGTAAAAGGACAATGCATGCCGTAGTATAAACATTTTTTTTATCAGTTCTCGTTTAAGAAACCTTAATTTGTTACCTGTTGCTGTTTGTCCAATAATTTAGACATTTATCACTATTACATCACTGACTTAATTTTTTAAATAAACGAAAGTAATATTTAAATTTTAATTGGTGCTTGCAAACCCTATATTGTCCAAAGACATCCCAAGGTATAATCACAAACGCAACAGCTCTTGTACAAATAATAAACATAAGTTAAAAAATCACTTTACGGTATAATTCCTAGCAAAGTCGTTTATTAAAGTAGCAATTAATTGAAAGCCTAAAGCTGAAGAAAAAGCAATCTGATCAATCGTCGCTATTCCCTAAGTAATATTTATAGAAATATTTGTGTTTGCATGGATATCAATCATTTAATTGTGAATTGATTTATTTATTTTAAGTATTTATTTGTTGCACCATTCTTTTGTGAGGCTATATGTATAACATTGACTTACTAGTGATTCTATTCTTGCCAAACATTTTTAAGCATTCTTTTGCAGAAACGTCGTAATGAGTAGCCACTGGTAATAAACTGTTGAGCGATAGGTCACCTAGAACCACATTTAATTATGAAAGTGTTACAATTCCAAAAAGTACTGAACTGCACAGTCTACATAGCCAAGATAAGTGCTCACCCGGCGACCTAAGTTGACCTTGTTTCATATCAAATTTTAGAGACCATCATTATCATTCCGGCAAACTCATTTTAGCTTTTGAGTCTTCATATTCTCTTTCTGTCCCTTTAGGTCTTAAGATATTAACTGTTAACGATTTTCCCCTGCGAACACCGGTCACGGCTTCGCAATAATTAACCCATCTTCCTGCACTGAACTGACAGCCTTGCAGAGAAAGGGCATCACAACTTGATGGTAATTTATGTTCTACTGCCTGTTTATACGCCACCACTGTACAGGTCATAGTAATTTAAATGTTAGATTTACACAGTCGACAATTATTTTCTAACATTAGGTATACTAGTAATTCATAAAATGCCCTACTCCCATTTTTTAAAAAAGTTCTTTATAGTTTAAAAATAGTAAAAATGAGTACCCCTTGTTGGCTAAGGTGGACTATTTGTTTTTCTGAAACAATTTCTAAGCAACCTTATATATTTTAGTTTCAGTGTGTTTTGAATTATTTTTATTATACCTGCATCATAACCGTTATTTACAAGCCTTAGCAGCATGCATAAAACGGCCTTTAAAACACACTGTTTTAAAGATTGCTAGGCAACGGCTTCAATAACCATTTATTTACACGTTACTATCGATATGTATCCTATTTTTATAAATATCAAGTAAGTAGCCCTGCCTGTTTTAAATAAAAAATGATTTTGATTTGATTTTAATATTTAGTTTCATTTCTCTTATTTCACAAATAATTATGCACAGGTATAATAAAACTAATAGTGTGTGATACACATGCATTTATTTTATGTCAAATTACTTAATGAGTTGGTTAGAATATAAAGAGAATTTTATTGAAATATACAGACTACCCAAAAATAGTCGATTAAATACAACTAATTTAATTCAAATAATTAATACACATAGGTAATTTGAATATCAGAACAAACGGAACTCTTTAGTATAAATGTTAAATGTATTATCTTGATTATTTGAAATTTGATTTTAGATGAAACTTTTGTATTATTTGAAATAATTTTGAATAGCTGCCAAACAAGCTTATAAACAACAGTTGCTATCTACGCACTAGTATTTTTGAAAATGTTAGGTAGCCTGTTTCAAATAAAAAGTGATTTTGATTTGATTTTAATGTATAGTTTAATTTCTCTTATTTCACAAATAATTATGCAGGTATAATGAAGACTAACGTATCATACGATCGAAAAAGAGTGCATCCAGAGCGGTAAAAATTTAAAAAAATCTAGGGAATTCAATGCTGATGTGTTTCTTCCTAACCAAAAAAACAAGATGTCAACCGTAGGTGTGTACCTATATTATATATAATATTTAATATTTTAATTTATATGTGATGGTAACTTTAGTATTATATAATTTTTAATTTCAATACTACCAATGTGTAAGTTTGGTTGCCTATCTAGCCAGTATGTACTCTTTCTCAATGACCCTGTATAATACACATGTATAAGTGCTTATACACTTGTATCATCATGAATGTTGTAGCTATAATATTTAAAACATACTTGATTACAGATATATAATTAAAATACTGAATATTATATATTGACAATATTTTTCTTTGAATGTACATATACTAAAGTAATAGCTATTTAATAGATTTAAAGTAAATTTTAAGGAAAACTCTTAAACTAAAGTTATTTAGTTGTGGTTTTAGACGGGCCTGCTTTGTCTACTCTTAAAAGTCTTGACTTTAGTGGCATTTCTACTCTTGAGGTTTCTGACCTTGTATCTTCAAACATTTCCAAATTATCATCGTTGATTGGACTATCACGAGGATGAAATACCCTTGTTATGTCCTAAAAATATTATTTTCAATAGATATTTTATATTTTCCAACATAGGTATACATACCCCTTTTTGGTAGAAATACCATATATTATAGAGTGCTTGAAGAACCAAAGGAATTATTATTACTAACACCATTGTTGTTAAGGTACTGATCTCCGAAGGTGTTGCAGTTGTTTGCAATACATTTATGTACTTTTTGAGATAAATCTTGAAATAATTTAAAAAGTGCATTATCCACCTGTTAGTTAAATTACTAAAATAAGCTCAGCAACAAGGAAACATCAGATATTATTGCAAATATGTATTGTATAAAATAACACATGCCTGCAAATTTGAAATCAGTTCTACCTTCATTGAATTTGATACTGTCTAAGGAGTAAATAGGAACACTGACTACAAATATCAGATCAGATTTCTCTTTATCAGTCTGGATTTGGAAAATTATAATTAAGGTGTTCAAAATGTCTAACTAGTATATTAAAGAATATATTCATCCGGTATTTACAAGTTATATAATAAAAGCAATACTCATACATATTTATGGAAACTTTCACAGTTATTATTCATAATTAAAACAATATTTGGGTTAAAACTGTGTAACTTTAATAAAAATTAAACGTTTCGAAAACT
>JAHWXV010010863.1:0-22786 GCA_024586415.1 Phrixothrix hirtus | reverse complement strand
AAAACGTGTATTTCCACTAAAATTTCGACATCGAAAATTTTGGACGAAAACAATACTTTCTCTATACTATATTTCATATAGGTAAGAGAAAGTAAAAAGAATGCACGGTGGAATGATAACGTGAAAGATGCAGTAAAGGAGAAGAAAGAAACATATAAGAGAATGATTGGAACCAAAGATGCGTAGAAAAGAATGGATCTACTGAAAGCGTATCGGATTAAAAGGAAGTGTGCAAAGGAAGCTGTGAAGGAGGGTAAAGAGAGTCTGAAGGTGATGGTTGGAGTAAGAATGCAGAATGATTTTGACGGTAATAAAAGATTATTTTGGAAGTAGGGTATTAGGAACCGAGTAAACGGAATATGGAATGGGGAGAATGAAATAGAGTGGGATGAAAGTAAAGTGATATTGCGTTGGAAAGAATATTTTAAAGGACTGTATGGCAACAGGGATACTTGGATAAGTGTGAATGTGGGAAATGCTGGAATAAATAAAATCAAAGCGAGCGATAAGAGTATAGGCGTGGAAGAAGTACGAAATGCAATAAAAACGCTTAAAATGGGCAGGCTGCTGGAGTAGACGAAGTTACGAACGAAATGTTAAAGTAGATATGAATTCAAGAACTATAGAGCTATAAGTTTATTAATTGTTAGCTGGGAAGGTGTTTGGTAGAATTATAATTCATAGAGTGCGCATAAATAATGAAAGGAAAATACGGGATTTACAGGGTGAGTTCATGCCTGGACGAGGGTGCGTGGATCAAATGTTTAGTCTGCAGAAAATGGCCGAGAAGTGTTTGCATGTTAAAGATAAAATGTATTGTACATTTGTGGATTTAGAGAAAGCGTATGATCGTGTGAATAGATGCAAGTTATGGGCAACTCTGACAGAGTTTAGTGTAAAGGGAGTACTACTGAATGCAATAAAAGCGATGTATTACGGAGAAGAGCTTGCGTGAGAGTGAACGGTGCGGTTAGTGAGTACTTTGAAATTGAGAAAGGTGTGGGACAAGGATGTGTGATATCTCCTTGGTTGTTTAATATATTTATGGATAAATGCGTGAGAAGTACATCTGAAGACTGGAGTGGTATAAATATAAGCAACGTGGATGTAAAAGTGTTTGTGTATGCAGATGATGCAGTACTAGTAAGTAAAAGCATGAACCAAATGTAACGAATGTTGAATAAATTTGTAGAAGTGAGTGAAAGAATGGATCTGAAAATCAATAGTGGTAAAAGAAAGTTAATGGTTTTCAATAGGAAAGGTAAAAAGGAAATATGTCAGCTGAAGTTGGGAAGCGAGATAATTGAACAAGTGGATAAGTTTGCTTACCTTAGCAGAATGTTTGCAAATGATGGGCTAATAGATTGTGAAATTGAAAACAAGGTGAATGCAGGCAGGAAAATAATTGGCAGCATGTGGTCAATAACCAAGAGTGAACAGTTAAGCATGGAAGCAAAGAAGACAATGTACAATAGTGTATTTGTTCCAACTGTTTTATATGGCAGTGAGACTTGTGTATGTCAGAAGAAGTATATGAGTAAAGTAAACGTCGTCGGTATGAGGTATCCAAGAGCTGCATGTGGCAAAACGAGAAATGACAGAGTAAGGAATGAATGGGTGATGGATACGTGCCAGGTGAAGAAAATACTGCATGAACTGTACAAAAGAAGTGCGTTAATATGGTTTGGACATGTGGAACGTGTGAGTAATGAATGCTTAACAAAGAGAATATATGAAATAGGTATGAATGAAAAATTAGGTAGGGGTAGACCGAGAAAGAGGTGGTTGAATATGATTGAAGAAGTTGTAATAGGAAAGAGAATAAAGAGCGCAACGAATAGGAGAGCTTGCCAAAAACGTTGTATGAATTTAATGGTAGCAAAAGAGGTGTGTAGTGTGTAAGGACAGAAAGGAATGAAGAAAATTCGCGATTGGGTGATAGTAGAGATAGTAGGATTTGTAGGTAATAGTAGGATGGTGCGTTGAAGCAAGTTATCGGAGAAAATTTCGGGAGTTAAGCGGCCATTCGCCTGTCCAGTAACTTGGATGGGTTCCCATTACAATTATCGTTTCCAAAATAAACGTAAACAATAATCTAATCATCTGTGGACACTATTGGCATATCTATGTGCGTAAGAGAAAGTCGTGTGTTGTCTCGCACCAGATTTTTAAAATTATTATCGTTCGTTTTTTTAGATTAAGGCATTCGTATTTTGTGGCTTCACAATTAGCAATTATTGTTTAGTAATCTGTTATTTGTAAGTTAACGGTTGATAATAATTATTGTAGGTGAATTCTAAACATTTTGGAAGCAGGTCATGGTAACAAGTTATTTGTTCATTAATTGTGTTGTTTTTCGTTTCTGATTTTATTGTTTTCTCAATTGTATTGTTATTTATCGTATTTCCGTATCTGCTAAGATTAGCTTTAAATAATGGCAAGAAAATTTTCTAATGAAGAAAAACTAGACATGCTGAAAATCTACTTCCAATCTCATAGAAATGCTTCTGGATCCTCAAGAATGCGTGATCAACCAAATTCTAGATATTTTAAACATTTATAATTAATTTATTAAATTTTGGTAGCTTCAATGACACTAGGAACCATAGGTATAATGCACAAAACCAACAGTGGACTAATGCTGTTTAAGAATACTCAACCGAAAATCCTAAGGTACCAGTTGGTATTAAGGCCGGGTTAGTAGAAAAAGTAAATTGTTTTATTAATACAAAATATGTGTAACACACAACCTAACACAATAAATAACTAAACATGTATTTTATTAGAAAAACAGCATAAAAAAGATTAAAAATAAGATCAACACCTATTATCTAAAAAAACATACAAAAGTTAGTTTCAACCTTACTACCGAATTAGGCATGTAATAAGGCCAAGTAGAAAAAATTAAAGGAGGTAATAAGGCCGAGAAAAAAATGTATTTTAAGTCATACGATCTGCGTAGAAAAATTCTTCCGTATGTGAGTCCAACGCAATCCTCATGAACCCAAGTGCCACATGTTTAACACATTCGCATATCCGCTATGTAGCCCTGGTTGCAAACTGAGTACATCCAGGTTTCATGATCTGCAGCAATACTGGTACCAGGTAAACTTGATGGCCTTCTCGCCGAATTAGTGTCCTTTTTCTTTTAATCAAGATCTTCAAATACTGCCGCTTTTACTTCTTGAGCTCGGTAGTTAAAAGCTTCATTGTATTTCGTTGATTTCTTAAGGTGCATGTCTGGGGTAATCAAAATTTCAGAAAAGGAGTTATTAGACTTTACTTCGTTTTTCATTAAACTGGCTAAAGGAAGTTCACCTTCTGAATTCCATTCGCTGTCATCAATATTTTCCTTTCTATTAGCTCCTGCATTATCATGTTTTTCCGTTTGAGGCCGATTAGATGGCAAACTTGATGCAAAGGCGTGTTTAGGAATTACCGTTCTATCAAAGGGATAAACTGCGGTTTCCTTAAAACCACCAATAATGTTATCCATGCGCATACTGCTACCCCAGGCAGGAGTGAAAACATCAGAGAATCTTTCTTTATTTAGCCTTCTGTCAGAATATTTGTCCCAGCAGTTTAAAAGCTCTTGATCCCAATGGGCCCTAAAAGAACGAAATATAGCTTTGTCCATTGGTTGCAATTCATGAGTAGTATTGCTTGGTAAGCACAACAACTCAAGGCCTAGAGATTCGGCTTTATCGTCAATCGAAGCATCTAGGTCGCTTGATGCACCATCAAACATTAGAATTGTCGGGGGAGGAGACATGTATTTAACAAAATGGTCCAACCATTTTGCAAAAATTTCGGTAGCATGATACCTTTTGATGCCATATGAACCTCCGACCCTGCCGGTAGCCCATCAGAATAAATTGGTTTCAACCGTTGACCCTTAAACAATATCTTTTCCATATGTAACAATGGTTACATTTTCTGCATGTTCTGGTGCAACTAGGTGTGCCCTTTTAGATCCTCTTTCAGGTAACACGCTGCTAGTGATGCAGCGCTAACCTGCAGCCTTTTTCGTCCATGTTGCAAACTTTTTCAGGTGAATGCCTTAGGCCACTCCTATCTAAAAGATTCTCTAGTTTGTTGAAATAATCATCAACAATAACGGGGTTCAATTTTTGGTTAAGGACAGGATTCAGTTGTTGAGCTTTTTCTTTTCGATATCCGCGGATGGCGTTTTAAAAAGAATCGGTACCACTTTTTACCTGCTAGTTGTTGTTCTTTGTTAAACTTATGACGGATACCAAGGTCTGACAACATTTGAAAACACTTCAACGTAGAGCTTTTGAAGTGAGTGGAAATTCTTTTTGGGCAAATCTTATGATTTTTTCCGCCAAGTCGTTTTCTTACTGACTGTCTATAATGGGTTTAGCTCCCACTAATCGCGTTATTAACCCATATTTCAGGTGGTTTCAAAGTTTTCAACGAGGAATACCACTGCGTTGCTCCACAGATTCTTGTAAATTATCCTGCCTTAAAAGCTGAAGAACCTCTTCCATCATATCTTCTGTCCAGTTTGCTCTGATGCCACGATCCTTCTTTCCCAATGCTGCAAAATTAAAAGCGCTTATTATTTGCAACTGGTCTTATTACTTTGCTTGAACTTTAATGGTACAAAAGTAGAAGTTCAGGTTATAAGGCCGGGGCCTTAACCACACTTCTAACACATTTTAACTTTTATAGGTTATGGTTATTTACACATTCTCAAATAAAGCATACTAACTGATTGAATATGTCGTTAAGATATTAACAAAAGCATTCCATGCAATATGAACAAAAATTCAGTTGTTTTAGCGTAAATATAACTTACTTTCAGAGGTGGTTTGTTATAGCATATTCAAACAAAACTAGTAAATAAAATTTGGCATAAGCACACCGCTGAGAGATTAAGGAAACTGTTAAATTTCTTACATAGTTTACTCGAGTATACACCTATCCACACCTAGATGGCACTGTATGTTCTACGCAAGATATGCAAAATAGTGAGCTCCGACCTTATTACTTGATCGGCCTTATTACCCATCGGTACCTTAATACATCAGTTCGAAAAGCGGTAAACGAAACAGCTGTACCTAAGACGACAGTTCATTGACTATTAAAAGCTATTAAATACCATCCTTACAAGCCTACAGTTGTACAAGGTCTAGTTCCAAATGACTACCAAAGAAGAACAGCTTTTTCTGAGTGGTACGTTCAAAAATATCGCGAAGATCCCAATTTTTCGAATAAGGTTATATGGATTGACGAAACGAGATTCACAAATTGTGGAATATTTAATAGACATAACACTCATTATGTGGAAAATCCACACAATACTTCCCAGAGGAGATTCGAAATGAAATTTGGATTCAGTGTTTGGTGTGGTGTAATAGGTAAACTTAAATATGTAATACTTTGGTAGGGCAATAATAACACTAGGGTTATTTTTCTAGGAAATCAATTAATTGGACCATTTATTTTTAATTATAATTTAAATGGGGAACGATATATAAAACTCTCGGAGAACCAAATTGTACCAGCGATTAAACAAGTTGTCGGAAATTTAAACGAAACTTGGTTTATACATGACGATACCCTGCTCATAATCGTGGCATAATCAATAATTATTTAAGAGGAATATTTCATAATAAAATCATCGCCAACAATGCAGATATTTTATGGCCAGCAAGGTCGCCAGTCAGTATCTCAAAAACCAAAGACGGTATTTAGTTCTTTTTAGTGTCGCTACAAAGAACATTAAAAAGTGCCTCAACAATGTCCAAGTTAAAATGACGTCATAATTCAAATTAACGAAATAGGATGGAATTTAGAAATTGCACGACTGTGTTTTTTTGGATTAGTTCGTAAAAGGCCAAAGCTGGATGAAATTTGAAGGTACCCTCAAATTTCTCATAAAATCCTCTAAAAAATTTCCCTTTTAACCGACCCTCTATCTCTAATAGTAACCGAGATAGCAATACATGCATCCCCAATTTGAGACACAGTGTATAATAAGCGCCTAGACAGTTTTTTGTCATATCATAATTACGATAGTTTTGAGTATCATGGCAGGATCGCCGCAATATCTCACTTTAAGGCATGAGAACTTGAGTACGTAGCCATTAGAAAGTCATAATCCACCTTTATAAAGAGATCATTACCAGTTAATTAATTTTGCAGACCTACAACGAACTTCTGATTTATCCAAATCAATGTTCTCGCCGGTTCGCGTTATCACAACTCCGACTCTGTAAAATTTTCCAAATTTTGCAATGAAAGTTGGAATATTTCGGGCTTACTGTCTTCTACTGAGTTTTTGACCCTCAAAATTCGAGAACATTTCCAACAATGTTTTTATTGACTTAAATGTGCGAGCAAGAGGTTCCGAAATTGGGCGTACGGGAGAAGTGGGTTCCTTGAGACGAAAAAAGGGTATCAAATTTTGTTAACTCTTTTGCGCTAGAATACTAAATCAAACAGAAAATAAAAAATTTACTTTACTGGCAACATACTTTCAATAGAAATGAATTAAAATTGATAACCAAAAAGTACACATATTTTTTTCTTAGAAAAGTGTGCAATGTCCCAAGGTGTAATTAGCCTGTGCACATTGAGAAATGCCTAAGTGAACTTTGGGCCATGCTTTAACCGACTTTAAACGTTGCCATTCTATAGCAAATTTCATTTGTTATCTTATTTTACTTCCACTTAGTGTATGGAGTGAGGGTAACTTCATTACCACATCTGTTGTTAAAATTCCATACACATTTGCACTGTACTTCTTTATGTACCAATTTGATCAGAAATTTCACAAATCTTGCTACTAAAACATAACATTTCGAAGTAGCTACGCTTGATTTTTAATAGGTTGTTTTTTGGGTGTATCGGTTGAAATCTATACGTTTAGCACACTTCCTAGGTAGAGCTTTTGAAGACTAACCTAGATAAAACAAAGTTCATTTGTTTGTCAGATGTCTAATATTCATTAAGTAAAATCATAGCAGGAGTAGGTCACTCCATAACTACAAGCAAAAATTCTAAAATAAAAATATAAAATAACTTTTTTCCGGTCAACCTTCGTACCCGAGATATACGTCCTGCTCAAATTTTCTGGAAAAGGCTTATTTCTTAATAAAAAATAAACCTCAACATCGAGGAACGTTAACAAGGATTGGAAATATCAACCAATTATATGTTCAAAAAGGCCACCAATATAACCTTGGCAACGTAAAATAATGGATTTGTAGACTTGTGCCAAATATTGGATAATTTACGTCTCTAATGCAACATTCATGATTTTCTTTTGCAATTGCTCTTGATTATCAATTTCCTTTGAATAAACTAATTGTTTTAAATGAGTCCTAGGATTGAGGCGTGGAGACTTCATATTCTATGGTGCTGAGCCCCATCTACCAATCCACCTTCCATTAAAATTATTGAGCTGCCCAACTTCCCACGTGCGGCGGTGCATCATCGTGGTGGTACCACAGTATATTCCGAAAAACGGGAGCAATATCCTCCAACAAGTCATAGAAGTAATAATCTGAATTTAGATAATTTGGTAAAATCTGAATCAGTAATATGCTTCCGTACACTGTGTATTAATTGAAATCTTTGTTGTAAACCATGTCTTCTATGTACAATATGTCGATTTTACAATGATCAAAAATGTTCATTGTGACAATTTTTTATACCATCTCTACAAAAAGTAGTTTCATCCGACCATAACACTACTACATGGAATGGAAAAAGTCGGCCTAACAAGGAAAAAATCAATCTTGTACGGTAAAAACGTTTTTGTTTGTCTGTATAGTTTCCATCTAGCGCAATATACTTGACCCAGCGGTCCTCCAACATTTCGACGCCCTTTGAAAAGTGCCGAGGTCTGCAAAATAGGCCTCCGTTTCGGCGATGGCCTCAGTATTCGACGTGAATTTCTTTCCCTGGTGGAATCTTTTCAAGTTTGGAAACAATAATAATCGCTGGAGGCCAAATCTGGATAATACGGAGGGTCGTGGACCAATTCGTAGCGCAATTCATCCAATGTGCCAGTGTGTTATCGTGGTCGAACAGCGCTTCCTTTCTTGTCATGCGGGATCATTTTTCCTTGATTTCGTAGTTCAAACTGTCCAGTAAAGCAACGTAGTAATAGCTCGTAATTGTTCTTCCCTTCTCCAAACAATTAAAGTAGATTATTCCGCGAGAATCCCAAAAAATGCTGGCGATAAGCTTCTAGGCCGACTGTTGAGTCTTCGGATGCTTCGGATGGCTGCTACCCGCTTCCAACGACTGTGCAGACTGCCGATTGAACTATGTCGAATAATAATAGATTAATGTTTCATCCATAGCTACGAACAGATGCAAAGAGTCCTATCTATTACGCCGGTACAAGGCCAAACCGCGCTTGGAATCGTCACACATTTCTGTTTCTGGTCCGGAGTGAGAAAGCGGGACATCCCTCGCGCGGTTAACTTTGTCATACCCAAATGTTCGTGCAAAATGTTATTTACGCGTTCAGTGGATATGCATATGGTCTCTGATATTTTTGCAACACGATCAAATGAATTTTTTAATGTTTTCCGGTGTGTGGCCTCGGAGGGACATCCACTGCGCCCAGCCGCTTTGGTGCTGGTATTGCCACGTTTGAAATCTGATAATCGGCGTTTCACATTTGTAATTGATGGTGAGGATGTGGGATAATATTTATCCAGCCACTCCTTAGCCTGGGCGGTGTTTTTTCCCAACAATAAACAATGTTTTATCAAAACGCGAACCCCGTCTTTATCATCGTTTGCAAACAACCACACCTTGCCTGACACAATCGGCTGTCATTAGAATACTATTGAATAGAAGTTCATAAAATTTGGAATGAAGCCCTCTGACACACGGCTCTCAACGATAACGTACACGCTTTGATACTAGCCGCAACATTTCGTGTGAAGCCCGGGACTTTTCATTCCATGTAGTACATTGATCAAGTTTGGATTTCGTAAATGTTTACCAAGTAGCTACTGACAAAATGCAAGGTACTACACCTCAACCTCTTGATACAAAGCACGTGGTTTTTGATGGCGGTAGAGATCCAAAACGTATCAACTTAAATTCTCCACATGAAACGCTGGATTATTTTTTGTAGACGTATTGCTACCCATTTAAAACCACTATCTTGTTCGTTTAGTACTATATCAGCCTTCCTTTTTCTTCTACAACGCTATGTTGTTGCGTTGTACCAATAGCAAATTTACATAGTCTTTGAAATACATTGGAAAATATACGACGCGATGATTGCCATCTATTTGGAAACCTTGACTGATCCTCGCTACAGGCTTTTAAAGCATTGCCGTTACAAAAACCATAAATAAAGTAACATCACCCTAGTCTCTATTATTAAACTGCATATTGCTTGGTGTAATGAATAACGATCGGAGAAAAGTGATAAGAAGTAAAAAAATCAATTATTTTGATTCTAAATAATAATTGAATGCAAGTGTCATGAAAACAATAAAGAATTCACTTATTTTAAGCTCAATAACAGACGGATGTGTAATTCATTGTCGAGGTTTTGTTTAAGATTTGGTAGTCTTTTCCAAAAACTTTGAACTAAAATATCTCGGACACAAGGCCAAATTTAATGCTGATTCGATACTTCATTTTTCGTCTTCAGTTATAAATTACCCTATATGCTTGACTAGCTGATTATTGTGTTCTAATCATAGTTCTAGCGTAATCTGTTGAACTATTTCATTTAGACCTTCTGCTATGTGCATAACACTTTATCTTGACATAAGCAGTTGGCGGGCAGTTTAGTGGCCATGCATGACGGATATGTTTCGCAAGTAGCCACTTTCAGCGTTTCTTTGCAAGTCGTTATTTCACGCTTGATGTCAGAGTGTTCTTATCCAGATAGATAGCGGTCGATCTTAGACAACCGTGATGGTTTGGCAAATATCATTGAGGGCTACATCCACTTGTTTTACATTGAGAACATGAATACTTGGCTACAGAGCAATACAAAGCTAAGACGCTGATTTTCAGTGTCTATGATTGGGCACCCCAGATTGTACCCGTTAGCTGTCGAATAATATTGTTCCTAGCAGCGGGTTATAATAGTGCCATTCCCAGGTATTTTGGTGTAGGGAAGTGTTCTATCAGAATTCCCTTGCATTCAATTTGCAGGATTCCTAATTCTTGTTTGCTTTTCAGATGAAAAGCGCAGGTTTGAGCTTTAGCATGGATTGGTCATTTACATACATATTAAATATTTCGAAGTCAAGACACTTCCTTGAGACAGTCCACGTCATTGAAATTCCGCAAAGTATTTACACTTCTGGACAAGATTTTCTATGATGCCGATAAGAAGTCTTTAGTTATTTCGCAACCTTTTTAGAAAGTAATCTATGGTTGACTACATTATAAGCTGCGGCCAGGTGTATGATCACAGCGCCCGCAATTTTTCATTCTTCAAAACCATACTCAGTACGCTGTGTCTATTTCAGGACTTCGGGTGTATACTTGTAGCAAATAAAAACGGGACACTACCTGAGTTTTTAAATTACTCAATGTGAATCTAGTTTTTTACTTAAAATAGATACCACCCATTCTTCTTTTAGTTTTACTTATTATTAACGAATATAACGGCAGGAATCAGTTGTACGTTAAAAGGTTTTGCATTAATGATGTATATTTTGTTTATAAATACTTCTTTAAATTTAACATTCCGTTAAAGTTGAAAAATTACTGACAACAGGTGCCGCAGTTTTATTTGGCGAAAGTGTACAACTATTACTAACTTTAAAACCCACTTGCTGTGGTATTAAATACGGCTTGATAGCGCCAATTAATTTATAGAGGGCTTTACTCAACATTTTTGGAATTTGGCGCTTATGTTTAAAATATTCGCTACTGTGTCCATGTTACAGACCAGCTGCTTTGCCATTTTTCCAATTACTTAGTACTTTGTTGCGCTTTTCTAGATTAAACGATTTTGACAGATCCCTTACCTCTTTTTCGGGTTATCTGTTGACTTTATCTTTTCCCAGTTTTGTGGACCCTGCAGTTTTGCTATTTTTGAGTAGTTTCTGAGCGATTTAATCGAATTTAACCTTTATTTGTCTTGTCACTTTTGGAGGCGAGGCATTTTAAAAACGACCAGATTCTTTGGCTGTTTCTTCCCATATTATGTTCTTCCGTTAATTTTATCTAATGTTAATTTCTTGCCTTTGAACTAGTAAAATTGACGTTTTGGGCTTGAAATGATCTTGTTCAAAGAGATCCTAGTACTTATTTAGAAGGGTAGCTGCTTCAGAAGTTAGTACTTGTATATAAGTTGTCTCACATCATCAAGGAATGGTATTACGAGAGTAAGTTTTAGTGGCTTCCAGTGGTATTGGGTGGATAGACTGGACCTTCTCAATCAGAACTTTAGTGAATTTTGGCCAGTTTGCTTTCTTGAAGTTGTATCTACCCCTATGTTTGACGCTTTTAGGGCGTTTGGATGCTAAAATTTGGCACATAATACGACGGTACTTCGTGTTTAGAATTGATGTATACGTTAATTTATAACATTAGTATGCTATTCGTTCGTTTACAAAAAATAGGTGCGATTATACCCGAGTTATCAACTCACACTGTTAAAGAACGGGGAAGGTTTACTATTATGTAGGTGGGAGTTGTGATGTGCTTCATGCCAATCTAACACAGATTCTACATTTATGTTATCTTCTTAATATTCCCAAATATGGCTATAAGGGCCAATCAAGAATGAAATACTAAGGAAACAAGTTGTACTTATTGCAATAAACCAGTTGTTAACCCTTACAAGTACAAGGAAGGAGCCTGCACGTAGTAAGTGGCGACTATTCATAACGTTTGGGCATCCTCTCAAAACCAAAAACATTAGTAAGACATTTTTCATTTTCTATCAAAACATTCTAATCAATGTGTCTAATAAAAATTCTCAAAGGTTCTTATTAGAATAACTCAGATAAGAAATAATAACTTAGAAGTATTTAATTCGTTTAACAAACGAAAACTAGCATATAAGAAAATGAAACAGTAATATCGAGTAAAATAAATACAAATACAATTAATAAACAATAAGTTAAACTAAAAGTACCGATATTAAGTTGAATTCGAATTATTACATTAGAGTTTTAGCATGAAACCATTTAACGTACATCAAGACACAGCAGAACATCTTTTCAAAAAAAAGCTGCCGTCAAAGTTAGAACTAATGCTTAACATAAAAAATTAAGTAATAATTCGCAAACACAAAAATATGTCTGTTTTAAATCAAAATTTAGTTAAATATATTACTAGAAACATAAATTTAATGATGAATTATTAATTATACGGTACTTAGGTATCTACCAAAACGAAATTTAATAAAAAAAAATGTGAAATTTAGTTGGTTGCTTAATTTTGTGTTCAAAGCATGGGTAATCAAAGCCAAAGTAAATACTTAAAATTTGGAAGAATACCAACCCAGTTTAGACTAACCAAATAATATAAAAATAAATGTGTAGATTATTATTCCAAAGGTTTCACGTGGATAATTGCTGAATAAGTTGTAACTATACAAGAATTAATTCTACATAAGGACTAAAGGCCACAGCGGAATGAAGACAGAAATTGAAAAAAAATGACTATAAGTTACAACTAAATAATGTAGAAGATTTCCACATATCACTGGAACTCGACCTTAATGAAGAAATAAGTACATCTATGTTGTCCACAATACTCTCCAATAAGAAACGATATAAATAATTTTGCCTGACTTCAAATTAAAGAAGTAGTCAAGGAAGGTGCAACTTTAATAGCAATTAACGGATCTATTGAAATATTCAAGCTTCTATCCAATTACATCAAAAACAGACCCTACACATGAAATTCGTTTAAAAGAATCCTAAACGCAAAACATAACTAAAGACAAACCAATACTGTAGCAAAGAAATTACATATTTTAAACGAATTTCAAAAATTAATAAATTCTAAGACGTGGTTTCACAATCAGGTTCAATACTATAAGAACAATCTCCTTAGCTCTTCATACAAATCGAGTCCCAATAAATTCGAAGTGGCTTGGTCACTTCTTAAATGATTTAAATTCCTTCTTCATTGACGTAGAGGACACTGGTTCAAGTGAAATGTACAGTATGACTAATAATTTATAGTACTGAACATTTCATACTTTTTTCACATAAAATAATATGTAATAATAAATTAACACTTAAGTCTCAGATTTGCGAATAACATGTTCTAAGAGCCCTCCATTACGTTGGATGCACAGTTTGTACCGTTCTTGCATATTTATGGCCATATTCCAAAATACAGGCTGTTACATCTGTCGTATCGCGTCTGTAATTTTCTCTTTTAACTGTTGTATTGTCAACGGATGGTTACCTCGGAGAACCCACAGTTTCAGCATACCTCAAACAAATGCATCCAATGATGTTAAGTCCGGAGAGTGAGATGGAAAAGAAAAGTCGATGTAACGTGAAATCACATTGTTTTCTCCCGCAGAAAGGTTCTTGTTACCTGTGCTATGTGACAGGTTGCCCCATTTTTCTGAAAAAACTGTCTACCGAAGAGTAAGTTTCTTGCTCTGCAAAACGTCCGAAAATTATCTACAAACGGTGTGAGAACTTGAGTAATATAGCGCTTTTGATTAACATTGCTGGACGTCCGTTTTCCTCAATGAAGTAAGCCCCAATAATTGCTCGTCCAGAAACTGCGCACCAGACGGTCACTTTTTCACTATGCCACGATATTTCTTGCACTTCTTCTGGTCGTTAAATACCTAAAAATCTATTGCTACGCCTATTTACATGACCCCACAAATGAAAATGACAATCGCTACAATACCAGATGTTACTAATGAAACTGGGATTATCATATTGCAAAGCAAGGGTTCTAGAACAGTATTCAAGTCTTGCAGAATAATCGCTCATTTTCAATTGTTGGATCGTCTGAATAACGTATGAACGGGCATTATGTTGTTTCAATATGTTTTGAAAAACGCTCCTGTTCTTATGCAATTTTGCAGCTGATCTTCGTTGACTACGATCAGGTGAGCCCATAATTTGATTGAATACACGTTCGCGATTTTCATTGGTATCCTCTGTTCGTTTTCGTCCAGCTTTACCTTTTCCTTGATGTAGCACACTTCCAGTCCTTCTAAATTTGATTATAATGTTCAGTACAGTAGCATTACTTGGTACCTGTTTATTGAAATGCTCCGAAAATTGTTCGCGGACAAATTTAATGCTTGCACGATTTTGCCTACCTAAACCGTATGAGTGAAAATAATACTAGACTAAAAATACTTTTTCTTCAGTATATAACATTATTTACGAACATCTAACCAAAACCAAACGTCAATGTTTATGTCAAAAAACACTGTCAGTTGTTAGAGCTTTAAATAAAAGTAGGCCTACAGTTTCAGTACTGTAAATTAATAGCCATATGGTAGTTTCATTTGCAAGTTACTCAAAACACCTATTTGTCATTCACGAACGAGCCTAACATAGTTTCCAAATATTGAAAAGGAAATATTCCTATAATTACAAGCTGGAATAGAAATTTTGCACCGGGTAATAAGATTGTAGCCCTAAAAAATTTCACTACAGCCAACTCAATCATGGAAATGTAATTTTATAGGTTCATTCGCGCCTTGTACAATTAAGTTAGTTAATAAAGAAACCTGAAAGATTTGTTGGAAATTTGTTGAACTCGCCTTGTATCTGTAAGAAAAATGTTATTTTTAAAGTAATGTACAATTGAAATAAAATAGTAAAGGTTGTAATTTAACTAATAATATCTTGTACAACTAATTACAGATACTTTAATTTTATTCAAATGTCAAAAATGTAAGCAGAGGATTACTGGCACATATTAAATGTAATATACATGGATTGGAGCTGGAGCAAAGACATCAGTTAAGATCTATATTAAATTATAGTAAATAATGATGAAATAAATTTGAACAAAATTGAGAAATCTAAAAAGGAATTCTCTGAAAAAGTTGATATTTTTATTCGGTACTAGATAAAATAATATTGAAGTATTAAATGAATATTTTGCAATAAAAATAAATTAAAGTTGTTTAAATGTTACAAAAAGGCACTGGAAGTATTTAAAATTCTTATTAACTTTTAAATTACTTTAGTAAATGAAAGTAAAATTTCTAAGCCCGCCTTGCAATGTTTTACAATTTAAATGCATTCTGTTTTTGAATTAAGAAATAAATAGCTTATCGTATTAGACTGATAGAATTAACATTAATTGACTTTATTTTAATGTTTTAATTAATTGGGCAACAGAAAAGGAACAAATTAATGACCGTGCAGCATGTGGATTAAACGCATATATAAAAAGGCTATTCATTAAAAGTACTGAATTTATTTATTGTCATTAACAGATATTGGAGTCAAATTTATTATACAGATATACTTTATACAAAAATTTTGCAAAACAATAACAACAGTACCTATTTGCTGAACAAATCGTGGTCGAATTACTAAATATTAATTATCAGTAAAACGTTATACCACGTGTTGTCTAACGAAACTAATTCCAGAGAAAGCCATAGATTTAATACACAAAGAAAACGGTGTACGTTATAGGAAAGAATATTATGGAAAGCTTATCTAGTTTTATATGCAACTGTGATTAATTTTGAAGTACTTATTGAATTCCAATATCTGGTGTATTGCAGGGTATCTTGCCAACAAACGTTAACTAAAATGATGGAATCCAAAGAAATGGCTATTTGGCTAGATTTTCTGGTAGCAAAAACATCAGTGCAGATCCATAAAAGTTGACACTAATATGTTTACAGATAGAAATTGTGAGAACCATAGTTGATGACAATAACTGCGTGTATTTTGATTTTTTCCATATTAACTCAATGCGATCATGCAGTTCACATTCTACACCCCATTTTCGCATAAATGGCCTATTAATTTCCGTCGCACCCTGCCAACATAATCCATCATTGATTTTTAGAATAACTGCTTCGAATCATCCTACGTCATCTATTGGCAAAACACAAAAAGCAAGAAATACGTATAAAATCACAGGGATGCATTAAGTTAATATTGAAAATTGCAAAAACGAATTAGAAAAATTTATTTAATATTAAACATATTTTTTGAATTTAAATTTAATGTAAACAATAATAAATGGATAGAACTAGCGAAAAAATACGCCCCGCTTTATTGCAGGGAACGCTAGGACAACCTTTGCCGCAGAATTAGTTACTTCATATATTTGCTATAGATTTTCCACAATATGCAAGGACCCAGTCGTTGCTTGATGTATTGTACCTATGGTACAAAGATCCGAAGACTTTTCTAACTAAAGAATTGGTGGTGACTAGCCTTGAAAATGTTCATAATTTGTTAAAATTTACACATGTATATGACTTTTTTCCCATGCAGTAATTCTATTTATTTAGAATTTAAATTTCCCGCTGCATAACATCATCTCTATAATCTTTATTTTACATCAATTCCTATACTTTTACAATAAATGGCTTTGCCATTATATATTGAAGCCATGACTAGTTTGGAGTAGTAAAGGTATTATTTTAATGGTAGCTTCTTCTAAAAATTAAGACCGCTGACAAAACTATGACTATTGTCGTTGTCTAAAATCAGTATCTTGGTGTCCATGAAGTAAATATTTCAAAAATTTTTTGCTATTAGATCAATAACTTAAATTTTCTAAGTAAAATAAAGTATGTCGGCTTTTTTTAAATTTCTTAAAAAAACTAGTAATACTACAATATTTCATTTGGAAGAATTCTGATCTTCTTGTAAAGGTTATATTCAACCTCAAAGGCTATATGGTAATGTAGGATATTGTACTTTATCAAAATTTATTTACCTAGTAACTTCTTACGACAGAGGCGATATTCTGGTTCGGAATAGAATATCTTTTGAATGAAGTGCCCAATACTGTTCAGAAAAACTTCAAGAGGCTATTTTGGGCGATGTACTAAATCTGGTCAATACTATTAGCCGAGAAATATTCATTTTTCTTGGTGATAACGCCAAATCGCAACGTGCGTGCATGGTTAGATGCAATTTAAGAGAAATTAATTAATTATTTAACCCTTTCGCTTGTTTTGTAACGCACAGCCTTCGGTACCTTCAATCCTACTCTTGATGATACTAAGACTGTGTACAAAACCTCGAGTAGTTATCAGAAAGAGAGTGGGTCCAGTGGTTGAAACAGCAAGTAGGGTATACGTTGGATGTATCATGGGATGCTCACAAGTCTTTACTCGGTTGCGCCATTTTCTAACGTTACAAGTCCAAAGCGTTTGGAACGGATATAATAAACAGTTTAGCTAAAACTAATTAATTAATTAAATAAAACGGGATAGAGGTATGTACAGAGGGTGTTATTGAATAGGATAAGTTTGGATTTAAAAAGAGGGAATTTTGTGCATTCACTCATAAAGTTGCAATTCAGTATTCACAGTATATTTCGTTAAATGTAAATTTTTAATTATGAATGTTACTGTAAGTATTTTATTCTGGTCAGATTTTTTCAATTTAATGTTCATAATTATGTAATTTATACTGTATATTTCATATATTTGTGCAAATTGATTTTAATATAAGTTGAAATATTTTTACTATCCATTTTTGTAATAATTAACACGGTACGCTTCTAAATATCATTTATTTACTAATCAAATATTAATACTTTAAGGAAATGTATGTCAGAAACTATCTACAAATTTATTTAAATTATATATACAACTTTTAAAACCAACAATAAAGATTTGCTGAACATTGAAGCTTTTTCACACAATATTCATGTCCAATTTTAATTTAGCTAAGTTTTTACCCTTATCCGAGCGAAAGTGTACTTTGCTTAGTCTTTATAAATCTCGACAGAGTTCGTAGTAATACGAACGCGATCAATGTTTGCTAATTTCAAACTATTGATAAACAATAAAGTGTCCACGCACGTGCATTTATACACGATGATAATTAGTTTCAAATTATTCTTAGTCTTTGACTATATTAATTACGATACTATTAGTTATTTAATGATTAGCGCTTTTCAAGGTTTGTAGGATGTTGTTTTAATGGTTCAGACAACTTCCAAAAGACGTTATCTTGTAGAACCCGGCCAAAAATCAACGATTATTCGTGTCCTTCTGATCGCTAGGAATGTGTTTGTACCCGACTCTTTGTCCAAAATTGTGTCTTTTGGGAAGGGAATTATTAAAGGTAAGGCTAAACTCTGAATAATCAGTGCATGCTTTTAGCCAAATATACATGGTATTTCTATATAAACAGTATGAAACAGACTGATTTTTCATCAACCGTCAATTAATTGATACTTTTACGTTTCTAGCAGTTGAATGCTAATAGTTCGGATCCGTGAATTTTAATATATGCTCCATTAACGCCTTACGGAACTCATACATTAAATAATCTCGGTAATAATTAATTTAATTTTATAAATTAACCATTACGTTTCGGATATTCTAAAAGGGCATGCTTGAGGAGCTTTACTCATACAATCTTATTCTATACCTTCCAGTCTGAAAGTTTAGAAATGATTGATTCGGAATCTAAAATGTACCTTGAATTTATATTGTTTCAAAGCAACCCAAAATCGATTTAATGTACACTTTCCTTCGACAATTCGTAAAATAAATATAAATAACGTGGAAAAACGACTAGAATAGCAAGTTAATTATGCAAAGATGCAGTAACATTGATAAATAAAATCTTTAAATAATTAACTATCTTATTACACAAAAATAATTAATTACGTGTTCGTGTGTTAACATAATAATTCTTAAATTATATTACAACGTAGATTAACAAACGGTAATTTTGAATCTGTAATTGAAAATAAGTACTTAATTAATGCTAAGTGAAAAACTGTTAATTAAAGTTTTGAAATTTCCGTTGAATAATCAGTACAAAACTTGTTTACCGCGATAAATAGTTATCATTCTTTGCAGGCATGAAATAGATCAATAATCTAACCCTGACCCTGAATGTTCTGTTTACTACATTGAACCACAGGTTATCACATGTTCGTAAATCTACTTGTGCTGACGAGTTAATTTTAGATTAATTATGAAATGTGACGAAAACAATTCTCATAGCGTTTTACGTCATTAAACTAGCCTAATTAAAAAAAGTATTATAAATATACATGGACATACCGGGTGTTAACAAAAATACTTAATAAAGTGTTCGGAAAAATTAAATCATTTTAGCGTTTAACTAAATTGTACTGTACACAATTACCATTTAAGGGAAAAAGAATAAATTATAATTAACAGTAAGGTGATTTTGAACTCAATTTCAGGTACACGTTACAGTTTAAGCTGATATAAACGCAATTGAACACGTACGAGGTATACTTCAGAGACGACTAGACAATCACTATTCTTAACTATCTACTATTTAATACACAATATTGTATTAGCATAATGATAGCTACATTACCAGTAGACCTTGAACACTTCAAACTGTTGTTGAAGCACATGGAGGTACTATGAATTTGCCGAATCCTTAATTATAACGAATAAATTATTGATATAGGACTTATATAGTTGTATCCAAATTATCTTGTGATTAATATTACACCCACGTGAGATTAGCCTAAAGTACGCCTTATTTGTGTTAGGAAAGTCATGACTAGATCGACAGTTCTCCGTGTGAGACCCTTTATCGCACGTCTAACTAACTAAAAGTGACTCACCTAGTCATTGTGTGCCTAAAATTAATGATAAAAGTTTATAATTTGAATATGTGTTTACGTGTTAGTGTATGATTACCTTTCATTTATTTATATAAATGTATTAATGTTACCAATTCGCTTTACAGCTTTTACTGTAAATGATTACGTTAACAATATCTGTTTTATTTTATGTACGAGGCGAAACGAAATATTTCCTCGCTAGTAACTAATGAAGATATTTAATTCAATGTAAATTAAACTCGATTAGGTGAGACAAGTTTATATGAAATTCTATAAGGTTAATTAATTCATATTTACTCACTCATATACCGGACGAAAATAAAAAAGATTGGGTCATTAATTCAAACCCATGCTTTTCTCACACTATTTGGACATTCATGATCCTTAAGTGTCACAGTAACAAATATAATGACGTAATTATACACAGAAGAAGTTAAAAGGACTAGCTTTTGTCAATTAATTCGCCGCATTGTGTCAATTACGTCGACACTTAAGATATTAGCTTATTTAGTATCTCTAGCTGTGCCGATTTTTGGGGAACATTTGGTCCGTTTTAGGTAAGATAATTTACCATTCCTGGGCAGCTATGAGTGGAATTGGTGACGATATCAATCTTAGATTTTGTCTTACCCTGTTCGAACGATATATTATAGTGGACCCACAACTGACTACGCTATTGATGGCCAGGTACCGTATCGATAAAGCCGATTCCACGTTGTACGTGCCATAACGTCATTTTGACACATGACAGTGTATTAAAGACTTTTATATAATCTAATAAAATCGAACAAGTTAATCTTGCTTAGTCTGTAGTTGTTAGAATGTTGTCATTAATTAACGAAGCAGTTGAACAGCTATGATCTTTGCGAAATCCCAATTATACCGCTGGTAAGATACTGTATTTCTCCAAATGTTGATGCTTGCTAACGAAAAATGCAGCAATAGCTACGGCCATACGTTACATCTGACATTTTCGTAGTCGTGTTACATTATATTTAATTTATTAAATAGTTCGTGTTAATCTGTTACTTTCAACTTTTGAATTTTTGCCGTTGATGTTAAATTTTTGAAGACTTTTTTGTGTACGTTGTGATTACTATTGTAAAATGACCATCGGTAGCAATGGACGCTTTTCCGATTCTTCCTGCTAATTATGTTTCTTACGTTTGCCGGCACCTTTAATTATTTAACAGTTACTCGAGGTATTTAGTTTACAATTTACTACGAAAAGAGTCAATTGTAATTATGAAAGATTAAATATTTTATTTGAAGCTGAGTTTAGTACATACCTATGTATATCCGAATTTTAAATATGGTTCTTTTGTCTCCGGTTTAAGATGCGTCACCTGAAACGATCTGGTGCTAAAAGGCTTCCCCTTCAGTATCAAAATACTTTAATGGTGGAGCCAAAATATTTGCCTTTGAAATGTTTGGTCAGTGGTAAGGCTTCAAAAAATCCATCTTGCGCAAAACTTTGAAAATACTAACGCTCTGATAATTTCAATCGAACTTCTATTTCTACTAACAAGTTAAACGGGCAATTTTCGACGATCTTGACGAATAATACCTCCTTGTCAGTGCCGTCCCACATGTTTAGGCCTAGATCATTGCACAATTCAGTTTCTCACTTAAGCCATAGAGATTAATTATGCTCTTATTGCACGACATCCATATATAGCACGCAAATTTATACCACCATTTTTCCCCACAACGAACATTTCAAGTACGGTTGGTTGTTTGAAACGTGGGACGTTTACCAAAATCTCTTTAGCAGTTTACTATAGTTGCGGTATCTGTTGCAAGGTTGTACACGTTGATGCACAGACGCGGAATATTTTAAATTTGCAGCATTCAAAATTTCAGTTTTCTAATCTATCTGAACAAGCAAATCTTGTACTTTTTGTTCTTTTGTACACATTAATCACCAAATATGTTCTGTTCTAGATAATGGAATGCTTAAAGTTTTCTAGAGATCCGAAAACAGTATGCTTTGATATACGTATGTGTTGACTAATTCACTGAATTTGACAGCATGGTGATTAAGTTCGTTAAATCTGCGGTTCCCATTTTACGGAAGGGAGACACTTTTATTCTGTTCTGATTCTCTTAATTCGCAGTTACATTCTTTTGGGATATATAGGGGCATCCCTAGTTTGTTTTTTCGAATCTATCATCACTTTTTCCGTTCGTACCCCTCATTTCAGGGACTGACAAGAATTTACGGAAAATAAGGTTGACAAAAATGTCTTTCGTCTGTTACAGACGCATAAGAAATATAGTATAGAGAAACTCCTGTTTTCGGTCAAAATTTTCGATGTCCAGTTTTTGGCGAAAATCACGTTTTCGGATCCCCTGAGTGCAAAAACCATGTGCGTGCGTGCGTGCGTGTGCGCGTGTGTGCGTGTGTGCATGTGTGAGTGTGTGCGTATGTGCGTGTGTTTGTTTGTGCGTGTGTGCGTATGTGTGTGTGCGCGTGTACTCGTTTATGCGTGTGTGCGTGTGTGCGTGCGTGCGTGCGTGTGTAGGAGCATGCGTGCGTGCGTACGTGCGTGCGTGCGTGCATGCGTGCGTGCGTGCGGGTGAGCGTGCGTGGGTGCGTGTGTGCGTGTGTGCGTATGTGCGTGTATGCGTGTGTGTGTGTTGTGTGTGTGTGTCTGTGTGTGTGTACGTATGTGGTCAATATATCTCGAAAACTAAACGTCGTAGAAAAGTGGAATTTTATATAAAAGTTTATTACCGCCTTTGTACTTCCGTGTGAGAATTTCGTTAAAATCTAATAACCGGAAGTGCCGCTTCATTCATATGATTTTTTGCATGTTTCTCGCGCCTGTAATGCTATATTACATGAACTAATTTTTTTTGTCGGAGAAAATTCGTTGCAGTGAGTTATTGTGAAAAATCTCTAGAGTTAAGCAAGGTGTTGTCTGTCGAGTAACTTGGATGGGTGACCGCTCCAATTATCGTCCTCAAAATAAAAATAAATTAATAATTTAATGATTTGTGTGCATTATTTACATACTTAATTACTTTTTATTTAAATCTATAAATTATT